>CATIWJ010405413.1:0-11148 GCA_949640765.1 Croton laevigatus
AACACTTACTTTTTCACCAATACCAATAAAAAAATAATACTAAACAATTACTAAACTTACTATAAATGGAAATGTAAAGAACCATAAAATACACCCAAAAATGGAAAATGTAAAGAACCATAAAATACGGAGGTAGTAGTTCTAAATTGCAAAATCAATCGGAGATGAAAATTTTGTTTAAATTTATTTTATTTTAATTTTCCTTTTTTTTTTTTTTTTTTGAAGAAATCATGATTTATGTTAAAGTTAGATATAACTTGTTTTGTGTGTGGAAAATGAAAATGTTAGGACAAATGATTTTATTTCAAACCGGATGGCCAAGTGCCCTGCCCCTCAGCGTGATTGTAACGCGACGACGCGAATACAAGATATTTTGGGTGTTGGGTTAAGATTCACTTGATTAATCCAACGGTCGAAACTAAACCTAGCTTCAGAAATTTAAAAACCCTAGTTGCTTTTTATTTTTTTAGCTCTTTCTCCTTATAAAATCTCCAAAGTTGCTTTCTTTTTAAGCTGCTTCCTTTCCCCTTTTTTTAATTTTCAGTCTCTGTGATTACATTACAGTCTCATAAGCTTCAGCTTCCCTGCCCGCCATGTCTGACGAAGAGCACCATTTTGAGTCTAAGGCCGATGCTGGAGCTTCTAAAACATTTCCTCAGCAAGCTGGAACTATAAGGAAGAACGGTTACATCGTCATTAAATCACGTCCATGCAAGGTTTGCTTTTATATTTAGATGTTAGATCTATATTTCTTAGCTTTGTTTGTGTTTTTTTTGTTGTTAGCCTTTATTAGATTTTTTGTTGTTAGCTTTTATTAGATTTTTTGCTGTTAGATCTATTGGTATATACCCGATCTACTGATGAATAGGGAAGTCTTGAATGAGATACATTTTTTGGCATGAATTTTAATTTTGAAGCGTTTGTATATTTTTTTTTGGTTATTTAATTTGGAATTCACCCAAAATGAATTGAGTGATTGACTTGTGTATTTGTATATTTACGTTGATTTTTGATTTCTGGAAATTTGGTTGCTTCCTTCGGTGATAGGTTTTTTTTTCTTAACCAAAGAGTACTGGAAATGATGAACCTTTTTGAATTTGTTTCCAATTTCAATCCCATTTGAATCAAAATTGAATCATACCAATTAAATTAAATTATTATTAATCCAATTAATTGACTTACTTTTTTTTTTTAAATACCAAATTGATAATTGACAATGTTTGCTGAATTAGCATGTCGAGTTATATTAAGTTATTAACCATACAATTTCATAAATAACCCTATATATTGGATTTTATGTAATTTTATTGTGATATTTTACATTTATTTGATTATATTAAATTAATTTATTGGCAAAAATTATAACAAAATGATAATTAATTAGTTTTACATCATTTAATTAATTAAAGTTACATTAAAGTAATTTCATATGGATATAAATGAAGCATTCAAAAACTTATTGGATGAACATAAGAAGCAAAACTTACAAGTTTTTCTTTCTTAATTTGATATAATGCATACCTGCTAATGTTTTTATATATAACCATTTTTAATCTTTTTCAGGTCGTTGAGGTCTCAACTTCCAAAACTGGTAAGCATGGTCATGCTAAATGTCACTTTGTTGCAATTGATATCTTCAATGGCAAGAAACTTGAAGATATTGTTCCTTCCTCTCACAATTGTGATGTATGTACTTTTGACATAATCATTTATATTTTTATCTCAATCCTATTAGAATCTTTTTTTTAATGCATAATTTGATATTATTACAGGTTCCCCATGTTACACGTACTGACTATCAGCTCATTGACATCTCAGAAGATGGATTTGTATAATCTTTGCTTCATTTCCTCTAATTCATGATTTCGAATTTGGTTAGAATTTATATTAATACCGACTTTTTTATATTTCAGGTGAGTCTTCTGACTGAGAATGGTAATACTAAGGATGATCTGAGGCTTCCAACAGATGAAAATCTTCTGACCCAGGTTTGTTGGAAAATTCTACATTGCTAAGATTATTGAATAGTAGATGAACAAATTGTTAGAAAAAAAATTTGAAAGGATAGTTATATTAAGGCAACTGATTAAGATCCCTTTCAAAAGGGGCTTGAATTCTTATATGACTGAATGAACTCCTCCCACTTATCCTGGACAAGGAGAAATCCCATCTTCGTTTTGATAATATTACCCTCTCATTTTCAATCCGTCATGGGTTTGATAATATTACCTTATTTTCAATCCTTGAGAGAACTAACTTGGGTAGTTTTCATTACTTGAATGATTGTTTTATAGTCGGTACGTTATTCAATTACTGAATGATTTCTCATATTTGTTTCAATTTTTTGTTATAGTAATTAAGACATTATTTTAACATTTTATGCAGATTAAGGATGGATTTGGTGAAGGAAAAGATTTGGTTGTGACTGTTATGTCTTCCATGGGAGAGGAGCAGATCTGTGCTCTCAAGGACATTGGCCCTAAGAACTAATGGTGTTTTAGTTCTGGGATGTGGCCTTCATTTATAGACTATCATCATTGAGTAGTATTTCTATCATCTTTTAGTAGTGTTTTTATAATTTATATTTTTATAGGTCTACCAAGACCTTTATGGATGTTTTAGAACTGTTTACAGTTTCATTTCTTATAGATTTGAGGGTTTTTTTCTTTAGTTTGACAATTGGACAAAA
This sequence comes from Croton laevigatus, assembly GCA_949640765.1. Taxonomy (NCBI): domain Eukaryota; kingdom Viridiplantae; phylum Streptophyta; class Magnoliopsida; order Malpighiales; family Euphorbiaceae; genus Croton; species Croton laevigatus. The sequence goes on from CATIWJ010405413.1 coordinate 2,690, forward strand.
ATGTTTACGCACTATGTCAAAAAAAATATTCTTGTTGATTGTTGAGGAACAAATTGCATGTAGATGTCAGCTTATTTAAGCTGAGTTATTTTTAAACCCATAGATCCACCTATGAAGATTGCAAATCCGAGCTTCAACAGATGTAGGTTGCATGCTCAGATCATCAGTTGCATATATTCATATGCTATTTCCTAATTCTGCAATTCTAATGGACATTTATTTGCACACCTGATTGTGAATCCATATTAATCATTAATTCTGGGATGCATCACAATCTAAAGGTCAATAATCTAAACGTTACAAAAATATTTCAAGAAATAATTTTCAAATGCATAAACTCAAATTAGAGTACTTCAAAATTCAGGAACTACTATTGATTCCATTCCTTATTTGACAAATCTGATTACAGTGCCAAGCCAATCATCAGGAATGGTGCCTCTTACTTCTCCACTTAAGGCCCTCGATGAGTGGCTTGTTGCTGCCTGTATTTTACCAACGAGATTGTTAAAATCCAGAATGAATGAGAACAAATGGATTGAGCAAGAGAGGCTGCACTTATCACCTTCACGATGTAGACATCGATGCCAAGTTTCGCAATCATTGCAGCTTCTGATATTTTAGTCACCATTCCACCAGTGGTATCATGGGCTGCTACAGTTATTTCAACTGCTGACAAGAAAATGATACTTAATTGTACTCTGAAGTGACCTTAGCTACTTTGTTTGGAAGTACAAAGCTTGTTTAATTTCACAAACCTTGTTTATTTGCATGTTCAAGTGTTGGCTTCACAACAGACCAGCTTCCATCCTCATTCACAGCTGTTGTTGCTCAAAGATGAAGATTGGTTATGAGCATTCAATTTGGCAGATTTACGTATAAGATATAGGTTCAGAATACGAAATACTCACCAATCTCCCTCAACAGAACTGCGTCTGGTTCTGACGGTGGACAGTCATACACACCCAAAACATCTGTCTTAGGTCCACGTTAATAGAATAACAAAAGAAATAGCTTTATTTCTCAGTCAAAACATAAGTGTTAATTCAAACGTGGATGAAAGTGTTAATCCAAACGTAGATGGTGCATAGAAACACGAAGATTTAAGAATTTCTTCAAAAAGGTGACTGCAAGATACAGAATCATATCATGGAAAAAGGATACAAGAAAAACCACGTAATCGGGTTTCAAGTAGGCTGCAAGATGACGTATAATCACATCCCCACTCAATATGGTGCATCCCTGTTTAGCAAAGCAATATAAGCATATATCATTCCAACTCCATCATCACAAGAACTCGCATCTATTCTTGGAAAAACCAAACCTGTAACTCATCAAGTACAGCATCTCCATGCAAAACCTAGAAAGGGAAGAGATGATACAGCATTTTCAACCAAAGGTTAGAACAAAAAGGCTCGAATGAGATACCAAATCAGAAAGGAAAAACTCAAGTCTCCCTAATATGATGAGTAATCAATATAATAGATTCATGCAAAAAGGGTGTCATAGCAGCAAGTGGTTATACCATACAAGCAAATGGAAGAAACAGAGGCAGTTTATTTCTTTACCATTATATTTGAATATCATTCTTGAATAGCATTTGATGGTTCATTGACTCGTGCTAGGAAACCTAGAACAGTGAGTTTTTTAAGTCATAATCTCAATTGACCTCTACAACCATAAGGGACCATGAAAAGGTTATATAAATGTGCTATATCGGTACCAACTACCTCAAAACTGCAATGCCACAGTAGTAAAATTGTCCTTGCATTAATCCTTAGTGACTCTAAGCTCAGAGAAACAGAGTCATTGAGGTTTTCTCTTATTGAACACTTGAAGATAACACAAAACATGCTAAATAATTTTGTGTCCATTTTATAATTGACATCAAAGCTATTCCTGACATGACAAGTGAGAGCATAATAAAGAGATAATGGTTCATTTACAACTAATTATCATCCATCAAAAGGAAAATATAGGATAATGAAAAATTTATAATATGCTAAAGCCTTTACGGACCAGTATAAGTGTAGGAATTATATCTTACAGGTACAAATCCAGAGTCAATTGCCTTAGCAACCGTTGACAAATCTGCTGATGATATCTGATTGGAAAAAAAAAAAGAGCTCAAGCTCAGTAGCTTCGGAATTATGTTTAACCACTCCTTATAATTGAAGAAAAAAGAAAGACCCATATTTGATGCAAATTAAATAACAAATACACTCTGTTTCAATGCCTCTGACATTTCTTTCTGAAGTTGTCCATCCACATGAAAATGGAGACATTCCAATGGAAGGAATACCCTCTGTGAGAAAAAGAACTTGTTAGAGTGATGAAATCCACATTCCAAAATCAAAAAACAGAAATGGCTATTGAATGGCTAGAAACTGAAGACAGTCTATTCTCAATTTCAAAACTTCATGATAACAACTTCAGTGCTCATTATATGTTATATTAAAAAAAATAAATCAAAGAATGAAACTAAAGAGATGAAGTTACAACCTTAGAGAAGTTGATATTTAATATACGTCATGTAAAGAACTGATATTTCATAGGAGCAGCAGAGATGCAAACAATTGAACATAATAGAGAAGTGAGAAAGGGAAGAAACGAAAAAAGGTTCACAAAAGCCTATATAGCTATTGTAATATTACAATCATAAAATTGTTTCTTGGTTGAGGTACTTCAAAACTTACCAGGCAAATATTTAAATAGATAAAAATTGTTTCTTGTTGACATTAATGTCAAACACACAGACATTTATTACTACCAAATGCCTACCAGAACCCATGGCATTTTCACAAAGAGACTTCCTATCAGGCTGTCAGGCATAAAACATGGATGGCTTCAACAAAAGCTTACTTCGAAAAAAAAAAAAAAAAAAATCCAGCATCTTTTGTACATTATTTTATGTTGAAATATAAAGACTATTTTTTTTGGCGAAGAACAGAAAAAAAAAAGTGCAACAGTAGCCTTTTCATTACTTTTACCTCTAGCTAGCACTCGAACAATTTCAAGGTTCAAACTTGTGACCTGAAACAATGCCAAAAATAAAAGATATGTTAAGGGGGAGAAAAAATAGTCTATGAATAATACGTCTGATTCTGAGACCAAAGTCAATGTTTCAGAAAATTTGGCATCAGTAGCATAAAGACTTTATTGATATGAAAGAATATTTTCCACCCCAATCAATTATCAAACGCATAGAAAATAGCACACCAAAGCTTAGCCTAGTGATAAGTGCATGTATGACCTACACAATAGCCCTAGGTTCAAACCCCATTCCTTACTCAAAAAAAAAAAAAAAAAAGGCATTTCCATTTGAAAACCTTCAATAAAACAACTATTCTAATAAGTTGATATCTGATCATGATCTGGAAAGGAAGCCATTGTAGCTTCAAAAGTACCAGGAAAAACCAGAAAAGAAAATTGCTAGAACCCACAAGCCCATCCAAATCTGACTCCCATATCCTTACATTTACAATACTTTCCACACCAAACTGTAAGATAACAGCGTGACGATTTGAAGGTGATAGTTTCTCAACATGCAATAAAGAACTAATTATAAATCTTTTGAAAACAATAATAACAAACAAATTAATGTTTTAGCACTTGGTACCCCATAGCTTGTCCCTTAAAAAAAAAAAAAAAAAGAGCATGCCAAAACATAAAAATGAAATTTCATATGCATTTAAGGGAAGCTTAGACATGAAAGAAAATGTAGTTCCCCGAGGCTTTCATAGCAAACACATTCACATATCCTATGGAATAACATTGCTACATTGGCAGGAGCTTTCAACTGATAAGAGCAATTATGCAAACAACAACCAGTCTAAAAAGCTTGGCATTTGTTAAAATTTTAAAATATACTCATAAATAAATAAAATAAATTTACAAAAACTGGACATGGTTAATTAGGTACAAGGATGTCAGGATCTGTAAAAATATCAAACATATTCAATTTTGTGATAGGACCACCAGTGCACTTGGCTGCATTTTAGCATATTACATAAATGTGTGTGGCATACAGTATCCTAATGATCTTACAGAAATGCGTGTGGCAACGAAACCAGCCTTGACAAGTGGTTGGTTCAATCCTCCCTTATGAACACCTGATTTGCTAGCCTGAAAATGCCCAAAAGAACCTAAATGCAACAACAGACGAGAAAAATCCAATCACATGTGTTTAGCAAATTATAACTATAAAGAACACTTCAAAATCAAAAGACCAAAACTGCCAATGTATAAGGAACCAACTGTCCTAATGCAGTATAAAGAAAACTTGTCAACTCACAAATATTCTTCAATCTAAAACTATTATGGCATTGAAACAAATATGGACAAGTACCTGCTCCATGAACAACAACAAAACTGCTAGAATTCAACAAGGCTTGATTTTCCAAATTATCCATATCAAGGGAAATTTCAGGCTTTCCAGGTCTCTTACTCCAATCCATCCCAAAAACTTTTTGGGAGCCAAGCCCATTAATCATAGCTTGCCTTAACTGTGAGGACACAATCTCAAGATTTTCTTCATTTACTTTCTCTAACTCATTCTTGCAAGTAATTGCAGCACCTCCTGCATTACATATATATAAACAGAGAAAAATCCAAATTCTTAAAACAATTCTCTAAGGAAATTCACTTCTAGCACATGAACATTGATCTCAATCATAACAAGGCTTAAATCACAAATTATAAATCTTTTGCTAAGAAAAACTTGATAAGAATCAAAACCCAGTTCAAAGAAAACCAATGTATTCATAATTCATTAACTAAAACATGAAAAATGAAAATAGCTGAAGAAAAGGTAAAGAAATGACATGGGTAAGTCGCATGAGCTAAAAAAAAAAAAAGACTGACCAAGTTTAACGATGCAGCGAATTGGGATAGTCAGAGTGGAAGCAGTTGTGGAGTCGGCCATTTGTCTGCTCTTTTTTCGCTTCAACTACAATACTCGACTCAAGTTTCTCTGCACCAAGTCCGTCGAGTTCGCTCGTTTAGCTCCGTGGGTCTCTTTTTTCTGGGTTTCTAGTATAAATATTCTTTAGGAAAAGTATGTTTAGATCCCCATATTTTTACTTAATTAATACTTATGTTCCTGTAATTTATGCTAATTATATTCTTTTTTTTCCAAAGTTTTGCTAATTATATTCAAGTCTTTATTTTTTACTTAAAGACTAAATAACTCAATTCTCTGAGTTAAAAAAAAAAAAAAAAAGTCCAACACTCTTCATTCCTCATTTAAATTACAAGTTTTTTCTACTTTTAAGTTTTTAAACTATAAACTAACTTTGTTATTACATTGTCAAAAAAAAAAAAAAAAAAACTTGTTATTAAAAATACTTACTAATATTGGCTGAGAGAAAAAAAAATAATAAAATTGAGAAATTGAATTGTCCGAATCTTTCGAATTTACAAATATGAGTTGAACGTTAGCAAATTAAAACTAAATTTCTCTACCTAATAAAACCAAACTATTACAACAAAGCAAACATTATTGTTGATAATTCCTCTTCAATCCAAACCTTGCTAGTATTTGACAAAAAGAAAAGAAAAGAAAAGCTGGCCTATAATTTTAGGCTTAGGTAAAGAAGCATTTACTTAAATCTTGTAAATAAGCAGATCTGAACATCAAATATGGATTTTGTGAGGCAAAAACATACCTTGAAAAGAAAATTTGTCCCACAATTATTAATTAGAAAAGGATACAAATTTGGCCATGTGTCTGGCTATAAATAATACTTCATCCGTTGCATTTAGATATGAAAAATTGACATAGGTAAGTTTTAAGTGCGGTGGAAAATGAAAAAAGTTTAAAATGCTCTTAACATTGATAGATGTATTGAATTAAATAATAGTTGATTTTTGAGTTAGCGGGGAACAAATAGGATAGAGTTGACAGTGATGTGATAATAGTCTGACTGTGCCTGATTTTTTCATAAGAGTTAAATTTTTGACACTTTTCAATCAAAGACTCAGAATATAAAAAACTATTCTCTATATAAATAAAATGGGATGAAATGTAAGTGTGGAGAAGTGAAATAATGCTATAAATAAGTAAGTGGTAACTGTAACAAACAGTAGTACTATGTTCCCAATTTATATAAACTGCCCATAACTTTTAATTTATGGCGTTAGCAGTGACAAGAATTTAACTATTTTTTCGAATAAAAACAAGTCACTATTTTAGGGTTAAGTTTTTTCCTTTTGTTTCATTTACTTATGTCTGTAATTTTCATCGTTTACAAAAACAAAACCCCCCCTCTCCCCTTTTTTTGCCCAAACACCACACGACTTAATTTCTTTGTGTAATGAACATTTTTAAATTATTTAGTACTTTGTGTTTAGGTTTGAAAACATTTTTAAATTATTTGATACTTTGTGTTTAGGTTTCAAAATAATTTTAAATTATTAGGTGCTTTGTGTTTAGGTTTCAGAAAAATTTTAAATTATTGGGTACTTTGCGTCTATATTGCAAAACATTCTTTATTTAGTTATCACTTTATGTTTATAGATAATGACCTATTATGAAATTATTCCACAAATTTATAAACTAGTTATGTAAAAAAAAATCAAGAAATGGCCACATAACATAAAAATAGGCCACAACATTTATGTACATCTTCAAATGATCATGATTTAATGAGTAATTACTTAACAATTCCATTGGTCATCACATGATTTTTTCCATTTTCAATGAAAAACTTGCTTAAATCTATCAACTTAATTGAGAATCTCTATTGATATTAAGCTTATGATCATAATTTTATGGATAATTGAACTTGATATAGTGTTTTAGTGAGTGATTCTTCAATAATATCATAAAAGTGTTTCCATCTTTATTGAAAAGCTTGCTTAAATCAATCAACTTAATTGAGAACCTATATCGATCTTGAAGTGCATGATTATAATTTTATCAATAATTGAACTTGATCTAGTGTTGTAGTGAGTAATTTCTCAATAATTCTATTGATTATCACAATATTATTTTTATTTTCATTGAAAGGCTTATACAAAAAGGACATACTTTTTAAGAAATAGTCCACATATTTACATATAAAAGGGACCTATATCATAAAATATACCATATATTTATCAAAGTGTGACCTAAAAATATGAATAACTGTCCATATTAAAAAAATAGGCTTCATTTTGCTCAACATAAAATTCCAATTTTAATTGAAATAGTGGCAATAATGTGACATATACAAAAATGATCTTTCTGCCCAAGTTTACAAAAAGTGTGCACATAATAATATAACTGTGATCTAGCAAAAAAAAAGTTCTTTTATCTACATATACAAAAATAGTGCCTACGTTAATATAAATGTGATATATTAGAAAATGTTCTTCTATCTACATATACAAAATGTGCATATATTAACATAATTATGATCTACAAATGAATATATTCAAATAAGTAAAAGCTGCTTAATTGGATTCTCAAATTTTTTTCTCAAAATAAAGTCTTCCCTACTTTCATTGAATTTGTACTATATAGAAAATAACTATAGTGAGAATTTTAATTTTATTTACCCACAAATTTGTCACTTTGAACTTAAAATTCTCACTCAAAATCCACTCTTTTCCAGCCATTTTCACCGTACTTTGGCGAGCTAATGTATAGAAGGCCTCTTTTTTACCAAACTTAAAAAAACAAAAAATTTTAACTTGCTCATTAGAGTGAGAGAGTGCAGGTGTAGTACACTTTTCATTATTTAATTTTATTAGTTAAATTATTTTTTTATAATTTTAAATTATAATGTAATTATTAGATAGAAAAGATTATTTTAGAGTACAGAATGGAGAAAATATATATATTTTTTAATACGCTTGTACAGGAAATCTTTCCCCTGTAAATGGAGGGATAATAACAAATTTGGTGTTTTTTCTAATAATATATACAGCTTCGGTGTGGAAAAAGAAAGAATTACAAATTTGGTGTGAAATGTGGCATACTGACTTTGAACTCGCCAGTCTAACTGGCGGTATGAGCATTTCGCCATTTCAAGTGGCGAAACAAGGGACACCTCAACCCATAAACTGCCCGGTCATCCACATGTCAGCTCCCCAAGGAATTTCGCCATTTGAACTGGCGAGAAGTGTAATACTCAGAAACCGAGATTAATGGCGTCGTATGGACAAATTGTAAATAATAATAATAATAATAATTAGTATAAAATTCATAAGTTTAAATTAAAAAAAAATTAATTTATGTTAGAGATAAGATTAGAAAGAAAGTGAGAAAAGTGAAAATTGATTGAGAGTTGAAAATATGGTGTGATGAATTGAGAATCTGATAAGAAAGAAGAAAAAACAAAAAAAAAATGAAGAACGCGAAGAATAGGGAGCAAAAATTCAAAATTGGGGACTCAAATTCTTGTATTTAATCAGAAAACTGAGCTTACAGAGTTGTAGATCTAGTTGAGGGGAGTCGATTTATGGTCTTAAACCCGTCG
>CATIWJ010405646.1:0-11993 GCA_949640765.1 Croton laevigatus
CTGTCCACGGGTTATTTTAGTTGCTCACAACTTTCGAAATCCGGCTACTATATTCATAAAGAGCTAAAATTTATTTCTTAACTAAAAGTCAGACATAGTCTGACAACTGTCACATCACTGTCACTCTGTGTTCCCCACTAACTCAAAAACCATCCCCACTAACTCAAAAAGAATTCATTTTTTAATTCAACACCTCAAAAACCACTCATTATTTAATTCAACAATCAATTAATATTAAGGGCAAATAAGACTTTTTCTCCTTTCTACTAACTCAAAACTTACCATATAAGGAAATTTGGACAAATAAAAAGAACACCCAATAAGAAAAGTTTGAACAAATAAAAAGAACGGAGGGAGTATAATTTTGAAATCAGGTTATATGGATTAGGGTCAACCTGAAAGCTATGTTAAATAGCTTTCAGGTTGACCCATTTATGTTAAAAATAATTAACAGATCATATCAGGTCAACCCGAACCTGAAGCATATCAGGTTAGGGTTGGAAATTCCAACCTGATTTTCATAACAGATCAGGTTAGGGTTGAGGAATATTCAATCCGAACCTACTTTGACCTGAAAAAAAGCAGATCAGGTCGACCCAATCTGATCTGTTTGCCACCTCTATGTACAATAGAATAGTTTAGTAGAACCACCTAGTTCTGATATGGGTGAATTAACTTTACAATTAGAAACTGAAAAGCTATTAATACATGAATTATAAATCTAGAGCCTCTGTTGGAAATGATCTATGTTGGTTCATATGTGTTCTTACAGGATGATCCAAACAATAATATGTAGGATTTGGAAGCTTGAAAATATGCAGTTCTAAATATGGACCTGTTAGACTATCCAAACGGCTGCTAATTATGCCAGCAATTCGGTAGCCTTCTTTTTGCAGTAAGATCTTCCAATTAGAAAAGTATTTGTGACTGTCCATTTCCATTTCATTGTCTGATCTGTAAGAAATAGTTATTTGTTCAACTTGCATGAAACCAATGTGAAAAAGGGTGTTCAAACCAATAGGGCATAACAAGCAAAATACAGTCATTGGACCAAATATGCATAAATTGCATATGTTATAATTCCATTATTGACAACTTACAAATTATAAGAAACCATTATTTGAAACCTGTAGGCACATATCCTAAATAGTAAAATACATAATAAAACTCCTGTACGCAAATTAAAAAATGAGGATTTCCTTATTTGCATCATCTAGAGTAAGAAATATCAATAGGCAAATTGTGTTATATGATGGATACCCACATGGACGAAATCAAGCTGTAACAGCAAAATAATTTTGATGAAAAAAAACGATTTTGACATTCTTTTTACAATGTCAAAATTTGCCAACTAATGAAATCATTCTGGAAGTTTGAAGAAAGGATTGCAGAAAGTAGGAACTAACCTCATAATCACCAACGATGAACTGTTATACCCTGCAGAGGCAAGGTGCCTTATGGTTGCATTTTGTAGGGTCTCTGGACTTCTTGATAGCAAAATCAAAGACCATCCTCTAATTTGAAGTTTTGTGTATAATCCATGAAGAGTGTTTGCTTTAATTGTTTTGCTTCCGCCAAACAATGATGACTCTGATGAATTAATCTGTTAATAAGACAAGAATAGGGTTTGATTAAGAAACTGCTAATAAGCTGACAATGAAGAAAATGCTAAAAAGATTTAGTTTCTTAAGACAAGTCATGTTTTGAACAAAATCAAGAGCAGGTTCTTTTAATAGGTAGTTGAATGACAAATCAAGAACGGAAAGAGATGAAAAATTGAGTGTTGAAAGTGGGCAAAAATTAGGAAGGGAACAATCACTTTAGTGTAGCTCTACAAAAGGTAAATTGCTAATGACATTTAACCAATTTGAGGCTTGACCAAAAGGAAGACCATTACGCCAATGCAAATTCTCAGCATAACAATAAGAAGTAGAATAAGGAGCATGGAGATTTAAGATATTGCAAATATGAGAGATTTCCAAGTTGATAAGGAATTTTGCCCCCAAATTTAGCATTATTCAAGTCAAGGAGTCTTAAGCTCTTCATAGAACCAAGAAAATTCAGAATTGGAAGAAACCCTCCAAAATCACTATTACTCAAAGCCCATATTTTCTAAATACGTTAAGTGGAGCAATGATTCACTAACCTTACCACCAAGTGTTTTAAGATTGAGCATAAGGACATGGCCAGTTAAGTTATGGCAAAAATTCCATACCATTTTTTACAGCAGCCTCCATCCTCAACCCAAGATGCAAGCAGATTCGACGGATCAGTTAGATCATGCTTTAACTTCAAGAGTGCTTCACTCTCACTTGGGATGCACCCTACACCTACTCCATTGAAACTTCCACAGCATAGTTGAAGGCCAATAATTGTTGCTAGAAACAAGGAAAGTATAACGCATAGTATTTCCCATTACGATTTGTATGTCCTTCTTTGCAATGATAAATCTAATTTCTTGTGTTGTTATTCTAAATATAAATTTGTGGGAGTTGTGCATAAAAACAAAATGGTTCAATTTTAGTTTTTTTTCTCAAACATCAGCAATGAAAGAAATTGTCAAAATCTCTCAGTCGATAAAATAGAATATTTGAAGCTTTTGAGCCTCTAGTAATAAGAATGCAGCCAGCAATGGCCAAGACCAAAATAATAATCAGAATAAAACAAATAAAAGAAAAAAAATACACAAAAATTCATGATTCAAATTTGAAGTGCCATATTAAAGCACAATATTTCTCATTAAGATGTTGATGGCCTTTCTTACATTACTGAAGGCCATGGATTTTTTTTTTCTTTTAATTTTACATAGGTAGGGTGGAATTAGCGGGAAGGGGGAAGGTCGAACTTATGACCTCAGTCCTAGTCGGCCAGTGCTTTAACTATCCAGGCTCGGCCTTCGCTCCCTGAAGGCCATGGATTTTCCTATCAGCCAACCATATGAAGCATCCCCTGATGTGGAAATTTAAGCAGGGCACTGGAAGTCGAACATCCCACTGATCTTGAAATTGGCTTCTTTTTTAAGTGGAAAGTTCATAGTAAGAGTAAATTGCTACAAATTTTAAAAAACGTAAAAGTTTGATAATAACATTAGAAGAAATGAATACTGGCCCTATTGGAATTTCCATTTTAGGAAATGGACAAGTTTTGTAGACTAGTTCAAATGAAAATTGTGGCCAATCATCATCTCATTTAATTCTTCTCTGGATAATGGACTTGCAGAGTGAGTAAAACATACTTTGATTAGCTAATTCCCTCAATGAGCAATCACATTCAATTCTTCTCTGGATAATGGATTAGCAAAGTAAGTAGAACATACTTTGATTAGCTAATTCCCTCAATGAGCAGCATTTTGATTTTGAAGGATCAATTCCCCCTTTTCCTTCACTTCATCCTATTGTTTGGCTCAACTCCATTAAGCTAATTTCTTTTCCCTTCTCTTGATACATTGCTAATTTTCACTCGCCAGAGACCCAACTTGTGGGGTTGAAAACCACAGATTATAAATGGTGACTAGCAATTTTTTTTCTTTTTTTTCTTTTCCAAACCTTGATTTATTATTACCATCAAACTATGTCCATGACCAGCAATCATAAGCTGGATGCTAGCAATTAGAAATATCAAATCTTTTGGTTTACCTATAATTTTCCATTTCACAACAAAAATTTAAATATGCACAATCAATTCTCTTTAATTTCTTGTTCTATTCTGAACCGGAATTCTCTTTACATCAGAATTTCGTTTCATGTGTACAAACCGAGTCATGGTTCTAATTCTAACTTTGTAATTTTCAAATAAATCAGTTCGCAGACGGGGGATTATAGTAATTTGTGAATCAGCAAAACCACAGACTATAGATATAACCATGCTTAATCAGTCTGTTCTTGGTCTCTAATCCACTTGGTTGCTACCCACTTCTGACCTTTGATTACAGGACAACTTCCATGTAGAGATGTCTGCCAACATTGTTAAATATATTGATCAATGATCAGTAAGCATCAAATCACCAAAAACCATAATCACTTAGTCAGTAAATGGAGATGGAGAATATTTGGCACTAGTAGCAAGGAAATAAAATGACTATGAAATTCACTAACTTTGCCAACTCAAATAAGTAACTACAATTGTGTTCGACAATAACTTTTCAAGTAGCTTTCAGAGTTTTTATTGATCAAAACGCTAAATGTTTTTTTTAGTGTTTCATAAAGTAGCTAAAAGGTAGCTTTAAGCTGTGTTATAAGGCTACCCTTCTTAACCTTTAGCATTTTGTAAACGGTTGTAAAAACAGCTAAGCTAACAACTTTTTAAACAGTTAATTTTCCCTAGCACACCTAGATAGTGATAAAGAAATAAGCAACACAGAATGTGTTTTTACAAGATAAGTATTGTAACCTAAAAAAGCCACAAGAAAACAAAAATAGAAATCATATGGATGAAGCTTAATAGCAGGATGCAGGGAATAATCATTAATGTAGCTTCAATTTTGTCCCAAGGAAAATCAAAGGATCCAATCTGCTTGTTCTCTCATAAAATTAACTATTTTAGCATATTGGAGCTATCAATATTCAATAGAATCCATTAAAAACACAACTAATATGCAATTTATAAACATCTTGACACACATTCAGATAGATAGCTGTAGGATGGATTTTAACATTACTTAGATGTGATCAGCTTGGATGGATGACCATTCTTCACAAATTCTTGGCTTCACTAAGGCAATTTTGTCACTGGACCAGGATTGACAACCATATCCTAGGTGAGTGAGGTTTCATATTGTTGTTACCTAAAAGCCAGCCACCGCATCCAAATAATAAAGTAAAAATGACAAGGAGAGTTCAATTTTCCCCCAATTCTAAACTAAAATTAGCATTAGTTCCATGATACCCCCCATTCTCAAGTTATTATCCCAAAATAAATTTTTATTTCAGGCGCCAGCCTTCTGCTTTACATCTCTTTGCATAGCAACTTTCCTACCATCCTCCCCTTTCTCTGTGGTTCAACATCAAAAACCCTCCTCAAGGGTAAACCAAATAAAATGCGATCATTAAAGAGCTAGGGATTGTCATTAGGCGCTTCATTTTTGCAGGTTGTTGCTAGGTTTACCACAGATAACGAAGTAGTGGAGCTTCGATTTCTTCAGAAGTCTAATGATACTGATTTTGTTAATGTCGATCTGAGTATGCTCAAGTTAGTGCCTTTTTTCAAACTTTTTTTTTTTTTTTTGTGCTTTGCTTTAGGATTGCTTGTTAGTTTAATGTTTATTTATTTATTTATTTTTTCCAAAAGAAAATCTAGAGCCGTTTTTGGACAATATTCGGCACAGGAGAGCTTCAATTGCCTTCCCACTACCGTTGATATATGTGAATATGGTCTGAGTCAGGTTTTGAAGAACCTATCCAGCATTGGCAGGTATGTTCTTTTCCAGCAATTTGCGAATACGGTTATAACCTTTGGTTTTAGTTTGCACACTTGGCTTAGTCCAAGTGATTGAAATGTGGAGAATGGTTTTCATTTGGCTACAAGACTAATTTGGAATTTTTGCTTAATTTTCCAAATGGTTTTCCATATGACTAACCTCTACTAATTTTTTTAAAATTCAAAGATATTAGTTTGTCGAGGATAAAAAAATTTTTGCTTCCCAATTTCTTCTTTGGAGTAACGTATACTAGATTCATATTAAAGTATACAGCTTTTTATGCTGAAATTATATAATGAAAACTAGTTTGTTTACTAACATCAAACAAATTCTAGACTAAATGCATGTTATTTTAGCTATATGTGGATTCTATAATATTTTGTCACATTGTAAATTGGTTATATACAGATTCTACACTAGATGTATACGATTTTATCCTATCTTTATTATACATTTATATTATTTATATGTGAATTGTCCTTCCCCATTGTGGATGCTCTAACTGTCTCCATTAATAAATTATTAATGTTTATTTATCCTACTGTATTTTCCTTAGGCTTGGCAAAAATTATGTCACAACTTGGGCCTATCCCAATTTCGAGCACTTCAGAATGTGATAAACAACACATTATCAGATTTACTCTTCTGTTCTGTTACATTCTATTAAAACATAATTGAAGGGGTTGCACATCTTAGTTTTACAGCACAGACACCATGCTTAATAAGTGCATCACTTCTAACTGATACTAACTTAAATGTATGTTATGATGATATTCAAAAGGCATGAAAAGCTCTAAACCTGTCCATATCTAGAAGACAACAAACAAGAAATGAAATAGATTGACAAAAGAGAAATTTACCTGGTCAATTGTTCCATTTGGAAACAATGAGTAGAACAGAATCCCATCACCTTGTCGAGGCTTCACTTTGAGGCCAACACATTTTTTGTAATCATAACTCATTTCTGAGCCATTCTACAACCAGAAAAAATTTAAGTATTAGAAAGAAAAATAATTACAAATGTGATGCAATAAGAGCAAATTATGAATCATCCAAAGTATACCTCAAAAGGGAACATGGTTTCTCCACCTTCTTCTACATCAGATAAATACAACAAGAAAGAAGCAGCCTGCATTCCAGCAATCACAGAATATATAAATTTTTTAGCAATAATGCCTTCATGGTACACATGGATCTTTATTTCTTGAAAAGGAAAAATATGTGTCAGTTCATTTAAAAAGAAACATGGCAAGGAAACATACAACATGCACCCTAACATTATATCAAAATCCCCATAACCCTCAGTTGAGCACCTCTACCATATCAGCTGTCAATACAATTTTTTTTGTTTTTTATATTAAAATAAAGGAAAACAAAATCACAATCACTCGTTAGTTATTTTCCTGTATCAATAAGTAGTGTTTCATGTCCATTTTATGGCACCATATCTGTTTATAATAAAATGCCACATGGATTAACAGTAATCTTTTTTAACTAATACTAGCAGCAGATAGGCAGAGCTAAAAGCAATGTTATGTGCATGCAAGAGGTGAACATCAAATTTTTCATGGAAAGAGAAGGAAAAGAATAATGTATATGCACTCAAAAGAAAGCCAAAGAAGGAGCAACAGAATACTGAGAGAGTGACTAACTAGACATCAAAAACTAAGGGAAATTCTTATCTCGTACCCTTTGACTTGTCTGTGGACCATATTCAACTGGGTTAAAGGCATCATAATGAGAATCATACTTCTGTCCAATTTCATAGCGCAAGATATTGAATGCCTGCAATAAAGCAACATACACTGAGCGATTTCAAGTTTCAACATTCAATTGCAAGAGAACAATAAAAATATACTATTGCAATTTAGTCACATTCGCAAGGAAAAAGTAAAGGGTCATGATAACTAGGAAGATGAATGATACTTCCTGACCACAGTCTTTTGAAGACAATCAAGACACAGGACACAAGCTCCAACAGCATTACAAAGGGAAAAAATTATAAGAAGAACGATTATCAGATTGCAGAGTTCAGGCATTCTCACGTGTTATGAAAGCCTTTGATTTTTTTATTTTCTTCAAAAAAAAAAAAATATGAAGAAATCATATAATTAGAACAAGGGTCTGTAACATATTCTGACAGATGCAGATTTGGGGCTCATGGGCAGTAAGCTTGACAAAAGGAATTGATTTTTCCATATAATGCATTCATTCTGAAATGAAATAACATGCAGGTGATCTGGGAAGCGTCTAGCATCAGAAATAAGTCAACATTTGTCACGATAAAGTGGCTAGCCACATAGTTATAGAATCATATCATTATTTGGATTTGTTTCTCTGGTATAGGCTTTAAGTTTCAAAAGTGTCATGCAAGTTAATTGAGTATCACGAATTCAATCTGTGAGCTCTGAGATCACTGAGTACTGCATTTATGATGAGGCATCTCCTTGCCTATGGGAAAATACAATTGGAATATACATGTGATTTCTAGAAATGGGTAAACAGAACTTATTAATCAGTTCACTACCTTGTTTTTAAGTAGATTTTATCAGAAGTTGTATACCAGCAAAATGGAAGAAGATTAAAAGCATCTTCCACTTCAATCGCAGAAGAGGTTGCTATCATTGTTATAAAGCCATGATTTCAAAAGAACTCTAATACCAAATACTGTCTATTTAACCATCAAGTATTTAAAGAAAATCTAGGAAGATGCTACATTTTTTAGTTTCTCATTTAACTTGTCACAAAAGGGGAAAAATGATTTGTGTGAGTTCGAAAGGCATAACTTAGAGAACATTCCTTATGAATTTGATTCAACAAGACGCCTAATTCACAGGTAGCAATAATGATAAAAATAATAATATCATCTAATAGCAAAACATACCTCCCCATGAGACCTAGGGATCATTGTAGCTCTTGCAATTTTCCGCTCAACAAATTCCAAGATTCCAGTTGCATCTTCTGAAGCACTAATGAAAGTACCTGAACTGTTTTACAAGCAGAGATAAGACACGTAATAACTAAAGAGTTTTCAAGTGTAGTGATTTGCACAAAAATTAAAAATTGAGAAACCTTGTTCTGGTCCCCTTAGTGCTCTCATCAGTTTCGCCTTCTCTCAGAGCCAGGGTAGATGGTCTCAAGCGAGACTTAGCCATTTCAATTATACTCTTACATTGTTCTGGGGTTGCAAAATTTGGGAAATAAACAGCTCTTGGGTTCCAGCTTAAAACCTGAAACTCAGGATGAGAAGACCAATGAAATAAGAACAAATGACATGAACAATTAACATGTTGGCGGAAAAACATCCAACAAACCATTCATTTCCGCCCATTCCTTAAACTGCACATGCAAATTAATTACTGACTGAGTCTCAATGGCATTTTGACACATAATTCTTGTTTCACCATTTTAATTTTCTTCATCTTATTTATTTACGTTCTTTATTCTCTCCCCCCACTTTCACTTCACTTTTCCAGGTTGCCATTATCTAATCTAGACAACAATGAGGCCAGACAATCAAATAAGGATCCAATTTAAAAATCAACTTCTACTTGCAACTATTGGTTTTTATTGATTTCCACGGAAGATAATGACGACAACAAAATGCTTTCACTTTCACAATCAGCATTTTGATTGAACATAAGTCGAGCCATGTGCACCTAATAGCCTAACACCAAAAAAGTAAACCTAAGTCCAATTAATTTTTAGCATCAGTATAGAATTAACTTACTTGATTAAAGAAAAGGAAATTCATGCCAAAAACCAAATTCTAAATATGAATTCTCCAAATATGCCTTAATTTAGTACTATCTAACCAGTAACCACAATCAAAGCTTCATGAAACCTAATACAATAATCAAATACAATTACACACAAATCTACATATGCATGCAAGTATAAGAATTCGCAAGTCTTCGAGTAGATCGATCACCTGAAAAGGAATAGATTCAACGGTGGATTCTCCAGTAGCGCCATGTGGCATTCCGTCAAACTCCTCCTCCGTCGCTAATTCAAGCATTCTTAACCTAGGTCTAATAGAAGGCACATCCTGCGAAAAAAAAAAAATCAAAATAAGGAAAAAAAAATGAAATCAAGAGCAGCCAAATCTAATTAATCACAAAATATAGTACATGAGAGAAAAGCGTTGAAGCGTAGAATCCGGCAAAGAAGAAGAGAGAGCATAAGAGTATGACAACTGGAAACCCTAGCTTCCTCTTTGAATGCTTCGTTTTGGATTTCATTTACTGTGATTGGTCTTCTTTTTGAGAGGAAAAGGAACAAACTGGGGGAACTTTGGGTGTTTGTTCGTTAATCAATTAATAGTTTAATTAGTAGTATTCTTTTGTTTATTGTGTGAGTTATTTGGACATAAGAATAATAATAATGGAGAAAATGGCAGAATGCGTCAATGGCGGGAGATCGCTTTAGCTATATTTTTCTTTACGTTGCAGTAATTTATTCTTTGTTCGCTTTGACGTAAGAAATTTCTGGTTCAATGGCTGTGGTTGGTAGGCGACTCGTGAGTCGCGTCTAGCCAAGCTACGCGTATTTTCAACAATCCCAGCTCGTTTTCACTCGTGTCGTGCTACCAAATTACTACTGCCCCCCACCTTGGGAGCTTATATTTGTACTCAAATTTCAATTTGTAACTCTAATGTCCTCGATCCTAAAACAATGTCAAATCAGGTAAAGAAAGGAAATGCTTCAACATAGCTACCCGGAGTGGAGGATGGTTCAGAGCAGAGGACGCTTAAGAGTGGGGGCAAAATGTCCCAGAATTATGTCCCGCTAATGCAGCAAAATCCTCCATCCTTAAATGTGTGCCTAAAATATCTATGTGAAAAAAATAATAATAAAAAGACATAGCCACCCCTTTATGCTTCTAAGTGTAATATTTTTACTAGATTTTTTAACCCAAATCTCGTGGACTAGAAACAAACTTTTAAATAGCCTATATCTATAAAGGCTTTAGAAATCGAAAAGAGCAAGATTTTCTCTAGAATAAGAAAGCACAAAGAGTTAAGAAAAATACTTATAAAAATACTTATGTACTTGTATTCTATTTCTCGCTATTATTTCTAGAATAAGAAAAAAAGAAGTTAAGAAAACTACTTTATGTATTTGTACTCCTATTTTTCGTACTATATTAAGAAGTCTCACACTCACACCTGACTTAAAATATATAACCTTTTTTTTTTAAACAAAAATCTCTAACCTACTATTACTGGACTTGCCCCGGAATTAAAAAAAAAAAAAGGGCTCTAATGCCTTAAAGGAAATCCCACATCTTTATTCGAAAGAATGCTCCCATGCTCCAAAGGAGATCTCATATCTCTGACCCGCTGTGCCTTAGAGCCTTTTGAAACTTAAAACAATGTGTTGTCAAGCAAAGGAGACAAAAGTAGAGTTCAAGAAAATGAACAACTGAAACAAGAAAATAAAGGAAACAAAGAAAATGTAAAACATGTTCATTTCATGTTTAAAAGTAATGTGCTTACAAAGAGCCAAAACTGTTAGGGTTGAAAATTCTTCTATTAATCACGTAATAGAATTACTGGAGGAGCAACTCTCACTCAACTACAAAAAACAACCCTCTCTCAAACTCAAGTTTTTCTCTCAACAAAAACTCTTAAACTCACTCACACTCACTCTATCTTACAAACTCAGAATACATATATGTATATAGAGCAGAAGAGAAACAATCTTCAGACAATCAAGGGAGACATGAAAACAACATAATTAACTTTTGTAAAAGAAAAGTTGACATCTTCAAGTGGAGGTAACTATTCCAAGTTGACTTCAAGCTATGGTGGTTGAAATGGCTGTTCAGAATCTTGACTTCTAACAATCTCCCCCTCCAGATTCTTCCGTCACTTCCTACTGCCAAAGAGTAGGGTACCACTACAATATTCTTTTCTCTCCTAGAAAAGAAATAACTCCACTTGAAAATCTCTGGCTCCCCCTGCTCGATCAGGCGGGACGCTTCCATCTTCTTCTGTAGCTCCCCCTCAGTCAATACATTCTCTCTTTCTCTGAATACCTCAGAGAAAGGTATCTCATTCTTATTCGTAAACCTTAAATAAGAGAAAATAACATCATCATGGAGACTCTTTCATATCCGTATATTTTCTTCCTCCGAATCACGATGGAGGAAGGCCTCCCACTCGGATTATGCAACATCCGATGATATGGTGACCATGGTGTCACCATCATCCTTCTGAGATTTTTGATTGCTTTGCGCTATCTCTTTCAGAAACTTCCGACAATCTCTTATTTTATGACATTTCTTGCCACAATGATAGCATTTAATGATTCTATCATCTTGATCCGTGTCTTCGTCGACATTCTTAGGATCGTAGTCTCGATTTTTTCCTCTTCCTCGGCCTCGACCTCGACCTTTACTTCTACCTCCATTTCTGCCTCCCCCTCTTTCATTGCTTTCATAAACAAGGGCATACGACTGATCAACCCCGACTTCTTTTCTACGGACTTCCTCGTTTATTAAAGCATCTGTAACCATCTGCATAGTTACTTTACCATCGGGAGCAGAATTACTGAGAGTAACAACGAGCGTCTC
>CATIWJ010405709.1:0-32934 GCA_949640765.1 Croton laevigatus
GGCATATGCTAGAATCCAGGGGAAGGCAGCACTTGTGACCCACTTCCAGAATTCGAGCTTAATGAATGAAGATAAGCGCTGCCGTCCTATTCTGTTCCATTCAGAGGGCCAGGAAGCAGGTGATCAGGTAACTGAAGTAAATACCTATGGAGGAAAATTATCTTTGTGAAGCCTATAATTCTCACATGCACTGGCATTGATATAAAATGGCCTGGTTGCCTAATGCACATTGGATTTTGTAGATATGATTAGACTTATTTTTTATGTGCAGATAATGCTTGAGCATTTGCCTTCTAGCAGTTTGAACATCCAGTTTCGTCAGCCAGATGGTTCACACTCTGGAGATACACCAGGAAGTCCTACAAATGATATCTCTGGTGAGAAACCAGAGAAAAGTTAACAGTATGTTGGAAAGAGATGGCCCTCAGCCTAAATTGGTTGTGGCTGTTGGTGCTAACCCCTGCGTATATATTCAAGTGTATAAATTTAGGATGAGAGATGATTAGGAAAGAAGATGTTTTGCAGATTTATAGTGTTTAGTGACGAGCAAGAATAGCGTGTTGGTGCTTTCAACCTGTGGTTTCTATGTTTGAGGAAGAAAATTAACATGATTTTGCTTGCTGCTGAGTGCATAGGCAGACCAGACTCTGCATGATTTCTCTTCATGTTCATTTTTGTTTTTGGCGGGTAAATTATGCAAATATGATGTGTATATTGATAAGACGTACCTTGGGAATTTTCGGGAACACTAATGGTGTAACATGGGGATTGTTACAGAATTGTATAGTGGGCGAGCCTGTCTCCACCTGGGTCAGTTTCACAAAATTGTTTATCAAAATAGAAGTTAATTTGTATCTAAACCTGAACTTTAATTTTCTGGTCTTGCAAGTTTCTTTATTTCCTTTTTAGCTTTGTATTTGTACAAAAGCATTTTTCTTAGATTCCTGATTGTATTGGAAGAAGAAAAAGATTTGACTGATACCAGACGACCATTTATACTTTTGCAAACAGAATTAACTGTTTATGAACAACAAACTTGAAGGGATTTTCCGATTGATGGCAGTAATCTTATTTAGACAGAGATGTTGAATATAAAGAAGTTAAATACGTTTAAGTTAGCTTATGCCTTGCCATTATTAGCTAGTTGAAAACATACTAATTAGGCAATCCATTATTATTTTTCAAACTGGAAAAATAAAAATACATTAAGCTAGGTGACCATACTTGTATCTGCTTGCTTCCCTGTTTGTCATCCCTTCTTTGACTTCAATTCCATGTCAATCAGGAAGTAACATGAATTATTCTCTCTAGCATACCGAACATGGCTGTTCATCTGATTCAGTAGTTTCCGAGAAAGATTTAGTCCCATTCCTTCTTGTGTAGAATGCTGTTTTTCTTCATCCCCAAACATGTCATCAATGAGAGAAGAAGGAAGGCCTTCCCCAGGATGTGTCATTCTGCAATCCCAAAAAAGATCAACTTGTCTCTTTTATTTTATCTGAAACTGATGCTAATATAAGCTTAGATAAAAGATGCATGAAAAATTGTGGCTGGAGTAGCAATATGATATTCAGATAATGTAATTTATGTTCTTAATTTTAGAGAAAATGGAACCTGATCTGCAGTCGGATGAACTCGTCACCATCCTGAATCAACTTTAGACCTGGCGAAACCTTAATTTCTACCCAGCCATCTGGGGAAGGTGTATGGTAAATCATGCTAAGCAAGATATCTGACAAGATTAGCTGAAGCCTGATTTGATCACCATAAACGTACAATGTTTTGATTTCCTCTGGAATTTCATGAAAAAGCTGTATGTTCCTTTCCCTCAGCAAGAGCATGACTTGACTAATAATGGCATCTAAAACACGTCCCAAAAGGAATTCTTCCATCTTGAGCTCAATAGTGCTGCTATAATCAGAATAAAATGCGTTCTCAACGACAGTCACAACATAAGAGAGTATGAAGATGCTTATTAGCATTGCAAGTTTGCAGCAGAGAGAGTTACTGCTGGTTAGAATATGAACCTGAATGATCGAACCTTATACAGAAGAGAGAATTGACAAAGCAATGAACACATCAAACAGTATCAGATACATTGACATTCACCTGTTGATTCCCTAAGATTTCAAACTCCTAGCTAACTTTGTCGATTTTGTGGAGGAAAGAAGGGGACCAATGTGGGGAAGAATTTTATCTCTTGGTTACAAGGGATAGTTGACTCGAACTCGATGCATCAAAAGGATTTTTACTAAGGTGTTGACATATGTAAAAAAGGAAGAATCTTTTATGGTACAAAAAGAAAAAGCAAGAGAGAGATTCTTTGGTTGGTGAACATATAGAACTAATCCTATTTGGCTATCCCTCAGCGCTTCTCATTTTTTTGTTCCATATAGGTATATCTCTGTTCATCTTTACTAATCGCCAAATGTTGTTTCTGCCTCATTGCTAGGTGAGTTGCTGCAATGAAGCATGCAATGGTGAACTGGTAATAATTGTTTAGCCTAAAAGAAACATCTACGACATGCTAAAAGAATATTCCAGAACTTACTTAGAGGCAAAGAATGCAAATAAAGAATGCACAAAATAATGTCATGAATGAGGAAGACTCACCCCTCTTCTAGTTTTGCTAAATCCATGTCCTCAATTATGGTCAAAATCTGTTTTTCACATGCATCACTTGTTTCAAGGAATTGCTTCTGATGTTCTGATATTGGTGTATTCTCTAGAAGTTGGTGGGTAAAACGAATACCACTCAGAGGGTTTTTCATTTCTTGTCGTATGTAAGCCAATGCCTTGAGTTTTGGAAAGTTTGATTGCCCCTCTTGCCTATCCCCAAGTAGGGATTGCTGCCTGTCAGGCTCTAGAAACTGCAAGAAGCAGAAACAGCCAATTATTTTGCAATCTGGTCCAGTTCTTTTGCTGACTGTTAAGAACACCTCCACAAATTCCCCTTGTCTGTTGAAAAACCCAAATGGAAACCTCTCAGTATCCTGACCACTAATTCCTCGATACAATATAATCATAAACTTAGTTAAAGTGTCGTGACCTTTTAGCTGACATAGACCTCCAAATATCTCTGCTGGGAGCATTTTTCCAATCACCTCTTGTCTTGTTCTGCCTGTCAGCTTTTCCATGGCAGCATTCCATTCACAGCAGCAGGCATTCTCATCAGAAGCAAATATTGGTGGAATCAGTGGATTAGGACTTTCTATGATCGCTCTGTAATCTCCCTGCAATCGGAGAAATTTGTCTGTGACGAGTTTTTCGGATGTGATGTCTTGACCCACAAAACACACCCCTATAATGTTGTTTGCGCAGTCTCTACTAGTACAGGCACTGACCAGAACATATATTGCAGAGTTTTGCTGATGAAGCCAAAACTTCCGCAATTTTAACTCAACATTTTTTTCCTCCTCACCTGGATAAAAATACAGCCTTGTTATAACCATACTAAGTGGGCGATTAAGAATTGAACATATCAAAATTCAACAGCAATATGATTTTTAACAACACTAACCATATCTTTGTGTGTTCATGTATACACGTCTGGAATAACATTAAATGCTGAAATTTGATAGAATTCCAACATATTTCACCCACATGTTATCTAGAATCCATTAGAGGAATCCTTTTGATCCTAGAATGAGAAGAGTAAAAAATACCTTGCAAAGCTCTGGATAGAAGATGTTCCACAACTCCACATGAGTCCTCGTGAACAACTTCATGAAGCAAGGACTTTCCCATTGCTTCACTGGTTTGCAGCCCAGTCAACTCTGCAACTTTGGAATTCCATCCATTGATCAGACCAGCTGAATCGACCCCAAATATTGGTACTGTGGCTGTCTCAATCAATCTAACCATTTCACATGCCACAGAACTTAGTTCATCTATCCCCTGCACTCCAAAGTCCATCGGCCGAGAATAGACTATTCCCTTCGAACCACCATCTTCCATATCCTGGAATGAATCTCTCATTATTAGCTGTAAAGAGTGAATAGCATTAATCTCTGAATCCTCCCAAGGCAAACTTCTGCTCTTCACCACCTCCAAAAATGCATTAAATGATGATCTGGGGTGCATTCTTTGTCCGTCATCTCTATCTTCAGGATGATGTTTCGCTCCCCCCCATTTGAATTCCTTGGCAGTGTGAGACCTGAACCAGAACAAAAAATCTCTTGAAGTTATCCTAGCAGTAGCCATGCCGCAAACAGCATCACCCAGTAATGTAGCACCAGGATATCCAGCACCTGCCAAACTATCAGTACTCAATCCGGTAGAATCTCCATGATTGTTGAGCAGCCACTCCACAATGTCTTTTACCTGTGACTCAGTTGGAGTTATACCAAGCAACCAACATTTCCCTCCATAGTATAATGCAGCTCCATCACACTTCACAAGATCCATTATACTTGGGGATTGAGTGACTATACCAAAAGGGGCATCTCGAAGAAGCATGTCACACAATAATGTCTGGGTCCTCAGTACCTTCTTCTCCACCAGCTGTTCTGCCAACTGAAGCTCCATGTAGAGCTGTAGCCCAAAAGCTTGCATTAGGAATTCACATGCATAGCGAAGAGGGAAAGGGATGTAGCGTGGGGAAGTGTGATGGCACACAACAAGCCCCCATAGCTTGGATGAATCATTTCCATTCATAATAACTGCCATCACTAATGAAGCAATAGATCCCATATTAGCCATATACTGCGTGTGGCAACCATGGGGTGACCTAAGCGTTGAATTGACCAAACAAAGAGGTTGAGCCAGTTCTGCACTTTGAATTATCCTAACAGGATTCGCATGACAATCACAAATCATCCTCACACGATTCTGCTTGAACAAGAAACGCGCTGCTTGGGGGATGTCTGTGGCAGGATAGTGCAAGCCTAAATAAGGTTCTAAATCAGATCTCCTAATTTCTGAAACAACTTCACCATGATCATCATCATGGAACTTGTACACCATAACCCTATCATAGCCAGTAAGTCTTTGAACGTCTTCCACAACTGTATCACACAAAACCCCAATATCACCACCAGGGAGTGATTGAAGCCTAGAAATTGCACGAACAGCTAGTTTCTGCGACTGCACAGCTCCAGCAAGTGATAATACAGGATCACCAGAACTCGCAGGCTCCAAATCGATTACAATGCCCACGTCAATCCTATGGAGTATAGCATAAAATGGCTTCTGGGTGGTCCTAGCATGAACTAAAATTGGGTTTAACATTGAAATCTCTCTAGAAGCAGCAGCTTTCGCCAATGAAGGCCCAGATTGAGACATAAAAAGAGTTCTTGCATCAATTCCAATCAAACTATTGACTTGCTTGGACTCAAGTTCAGAATTTGAACACAAACCCAATAACTGGAAACAGTTTTCACTGAAACCAATGATCGTAAAAGTGGGTTCTTGAATCGCTAGCATACACCCAAACGGCTGAATAAGACCACCCCTTTGAATTCTAGATAAATAAGCAGTAATTTGTTCTCCAGGTACATTATGAGGAGCAGAAAGCACTGATCTTGAGTAATTAAAAGACTTACCAGATCGCTCAAACTCAGCTAAGAGGCCAGCATCTGCATTGTACTGAGCAATGGTGAAATTGGTTTTAGCAGTAGTAGCAGCAAAAGGTTTCATATTGCTTGTACTGGCAGCAGAAGAAGAGAAGGTAGGTGTGCGTGTGGCACTCTGAAACCCCATTTTACAGGAAGCTGTGGATTATAATTATAATGAATAGATAAAGTAAGAAGGTGATGGAGATGAAGAAATTGGTGGGGTAGCTGGATCTTATCATCAGTGTCCTTGCTAGTTTCTTGGCTTTGGCTTTTAGATGATGATGCTTCTGGTTGCTTTTCATAAATCTTTTTGCTCTGTAACTGTTTGTGTGGGCTTCACCAGCTTCTCTATTCTATATGTTCTACGCGTGTCTAAAACTAATGCTATATTAATAAAATTAAATTAACTCCAAATATGATACTATATTATAATAATCACTTATGTCTGTCTGATAAAAAGAATTTTATTTTATGCAACTAAATAAAGAAGGATTCCTTCTGGAATCTGAGTATCCACTTTGATTTTGTAAGGAAAAAAAAAATCTTCAACATTACTTTTAAAATGTCTCAGCCAGACAATTTTATATTCCATGGCTGTAAGGAGACCGACAAGTCAAAGTCACTATTTTCATTTTGTTAACCATAATACAGTTTCGAATAGAATGGTGACGGTGGAAAGTTCGAACTCAGTTCTAAAACTTTATTTGAAAGAAAGAAGGGAGTTCGAACCTTGACTTGGTCAAACTCAAAATCTAAGCAATTTGAGTTGAGTTCAATAGAAAATACTATTTATTTGAGAGTTCTTTTTTAAGGGTGACTATATTTTCCGAGGAAAAAAAGGGATATTAATGAGTGAGCATGATAAATTACATAACTTCAACTTCTTCCTTTTTTTTTTTACATAAGCATATATACGCACTCAGTTAATATGTTATGTTTTGAGAGAGATTCTTTAACTTTAACTTGAATGCTTTACATGTATATATTTTATTAAAAAACATCAAAGTCTTTTAGATATTCAAAATTAATTTGTACCTGGTCATTTGAATTTTTTATACGAATAAATACATTCATTACTGCTTTGGTAAGTTAAATAGATAATTTCACCGAACTTTAAGATTAGTTTTAATTTTACCCTAAAATGAACTTTGTCATGAAATCATCTTTTGCGACTTAGTTGCAATATCAACCTAACCCAACCATTTCATCTAAAATTGAAAGAAGTGGACACTTACAGGGACCAGTTTTGTAATTCATGAGCCCCTCCAACGGTTAGCCTCGTCAAGGAATTCATTATTCATCAAACAGTTGGTGTACAACCTCCTCTTCCTCCTCCAGCCACCATAACCACCGCTACAATTTTAAAATGGTTAGCTTTGGAAAATAAAAATAAAAGAAGGAACGCTTTAAAAGACATCATGACGTAAAAATAAACTTAAATCCTGTGAATTGAACTTCTGACCAAAGTTCTTATTTGTTTTTTCTCCTCCTTTTTTCCTTCAAAACAGTTTCTAAAATCTGAATCATTTTTGCCTTGTACAGATGTTTATGCCCTTTCCTTCGAACCTCCGTTTTTATAGCGTTCAAAGTATCATGATTTAGCATCCAAGCAAATGTAACTTTTCCCTAGAATTTGTCGAGGAAGTTCAATTGTTCCTTCCATATATCTGTGCTCAAGTCAAGCAACCCTATGTCTACAACAATCACAAATGTACGTTCTTTAATGTCTTGTTACTTAAGAACTTCTGCTTTCATTGGTTCGTTCAGAGAACAATAAGCCGTGAATCCGATGTTGTGCTTTCTTCGATGAAATAGTTCTCGAAGAACTTGAGAAATGAAAAATATGGGGAGTAAATTAGTTTGCTCAAAGCTTGTGACTTGTGCATGTTTTGGCTACTAACAATCTAGTTGTTGAGGGATGAGCTTGCTCAAACCTTTCAAATACTAATTCCCATTTGCTTGGATCAACACCTGCAGATTATGAGGATCACTTGGATATGAATTCTCCTTGAAAGAGTTCTTTTTTTTCGTAAAAAAACTCTGTATTTTAAAGATATTTTTACATTTTAAGGTTCGTACCGCAGCCTGTATCATTAATATCAAACCAAAGAATCACTTTATTTTCTCAAAGATTGTGACTTGTGCATGTGGTTAAGGTGGCGGGTGGAGGTAGAGAAGGTCGCACACAAGCTATTTGATGAAATTCCTCAATGAGGCTAACTGGAGGTGACATGTTTCAGTGTCAACTTCTTTCAATTTTTGATGAAATGGTTGGGTCAAGGTGATATTGCAACTAAGTCATAAAGTTTATGGTGATTTTATAATAGTTCATTTTAGGATGAAACTGGAGCTAAACTCAAAGTTCAGGGCCAAATTATCTATTTGGCCGTCAAACAACCGAGACGCTCTCGCAATAAAGCTACCATTACAAATACAAAACTTGCATTGCAGCCAGTCGACCCTAACCTAAAGCTCCACAATGGTCATCTTATGCTCCTGGTTTAGTGGCCAAGAAAAACTACAAGAGGATTGGCCAGATTGATTCTTGCCAGTTTATACTGTCCTTGAAAACACCGATAAATAAAGTGTCGGTTTGTTGGTTTAATAGCTATGATAATGATAATCCTATATCGTGCAGTTCAGCATTCCCTCTGTTAATCTTTTTAATACCAGTATTTCTTTTACTTCATTACAAGGATTAATTATTAAATAATTGCCAATCAAGGTGTGGATGTCATATTTGGTTTTCACGAAGATTGTAATACATCGGAAATTTTAAGTTCGATTCTTTCCATCATACAACACATATGTTAGCATCAATTTTACGCATTTTATTCAAAAGGGAGGGTATAACCTGGGTAGCTTACAATCCAAATAATTTTCAAAATATTATATACTCATATGTTTGGACTTGAAGGTTGTGCAGAATGAAGCATATGCCTCTGTTAAAAAAAAAAAAAAAAAACTCTGTTAAAAAAAAAAAGAATGAAGCATATGCTCCATACTAAGACTAAATAATTTCCGATTGATGACACAATTTACTTATTAAAGAAAATGTAAGTTACAAAATCCAATCAATCATTATTCATTAGACAAACCAGGTCCTCGTCTTAGAGGAGATCTAACGAATAAGACAAATAATCATCAAGACTGACAGAGGAACGACACCTGGGGTTAGAAGGTTTGGGAAAACTTCCATATCAACACCCTAATTAGGATTAAAATTAGAGCATTTTCAATGCAATATTGAATTGCTTTTATTAAAATGACATAGCAGACAAATAGAAAAGAAACATAAAAAATACTCTCTAATTTAATTGTCTATTTAAAGTGTCTAGCTGATGTGGCTTAAAAAAAAAAA
This sequence comes from Croton laevigatus, assembly GCA_949640765.1. Lineage (NCBI taxonomy): Eukaryota > Viridiplantae > Streptophyta > Magnoliopsida > Malpighiales > Euphorbiaceae > Croton > Croton laevigatus. The sequence continues at coordinate 8,917 of CATIWJ010405709.1, forward strand.
AATTAGACAGTGTCAAGTACAACTTCTATTGCCTGTTAGACATGTTGACTCATTAATTTTTTTTTTCACCGTGTTCTCTCCTTTTTCCCTGCTACATTTTCCTATCTTTCTCTGCATTTGCGATCCTTTTCTTTTGGTAACCAAAATTTGGCAGCCATTATTTTCTTATTAGATCCTGCTGCTGAATCGGAAACACACAAATCTAAATACCTTGATCCTTATCAAAGATTTATTGGTTTTGGGTTTGTGTCTATTTTTAATCACTACGAACCTTATCAAAGATTTCCAAATTTCTTAACCATAATTGATGAGCTTGATTGTGCCCATATCAGATTTGTACCAATAACTTTGACCATGAAACCTCAAACGGGAATACCCTTATTGAAAATCAACTAAAAGAAGGTTCTTCAGAACAGGTGCTAAAGACTTATTGTGTTTTCATAAATTTTCTACTTTTTATTTCCTGATTCATGCTTGTTCAATAATTTGTGCTCTTCAAATGGACAGTGATATCCATGGGAGGATTTTGAAAAATGTAATGTCTTTAGAAATCTTAATTGAATAACCCCCCTTAGATTGGAGCTATTGATGGCTATGTTCTACAAATGTGGAAAAGTGAAAAAGATACACCGACTATTTGATAGAATGCCTCATAGAGATTTTATTAACTAGAAATACCATGATTTTTTGTATTGTTTCATTAACACTGTAGAGGGGATATTTGAATTTGTTTGATGAAATGATTATAACTGGAGCTAAACAGTAATGGTTAAATAATATGCAGATCGATGAGATATAGAAATGGACAAAAATTTTATGTCTACATTAAAGAAAATAAATATGCAGATTGATGGGAGTTTGGTTAATTATTTAGTAGATATTTATGTCAAATGCAGTAAAATTGCAAAAGCATGAAGCTTTGTTGTGTTCATTTGGAATATTTCTTGTTCGGTAGAGCATTTATGGCTTGCTTTCGAAGTATAGAATAATTGTCAATGGATTTATTGGAAGTGAGTTGCTCAACTGCAAATAATTTTTTAGCAGTTGCCTTTTAAAAGAATCATGGAATTCGATGTTGAATGGCTTTTATTTTGTTGGAGTTCATGGTTTTTCCTGGTAGTGTTGTAATTTATCTTTTGGGTTTGTTTTTTTTATAATTTAAATATAGATAAAATATTTATACACAGTAAGAATAGAATCAGATGATAGTTTCATACTTTGAATGTTGCGAAGAAGAATTTATCCATGTCATATCTCACACTTTTTATTTACTATCCCACGTCATCTCTGATCCATGTTAGGATTGGAGATGCTCTAAAAGCGAAAATACCGTTTACAATACACTAGCTATCGATTTCAAGCTGTGTGAAGCTATGGATTCTTCGCCAAAAAGGCCTAAAGTTGAGATTAAACCTATTTCTCAAAAAAAAATAAAAAAAGGGTTGAGATTGAAGCTGATGAATGTGGATAATTTGTGAGCGAATTTGATGAATATGAAGAAGTCATCAAGCAGTCCGAAAAAGAAAGCAAGGTGATTTGATTTAATTTTTGTCTAATTATAATTGTTTCCTTTTAGAATACCAAATACTATTCTTTGTTTTGGATCTTAGGGTTTTGATATGCAAACTTACGTGGAGCTTTCAATATTTGATCTTAAAGATATGGACAAGAATGATATTGGCATGTGGTTGCTATACAAATTTGGATGCATAATACATGCTATTTTTAATTTCCTTCAACGTAGTTTTTCCTTCTCCTATTCAGAAAAAAGAATCCTATTATCTATGAATAATGTTTGATTCGATTCGATTCGATTCGGGTTTCTATAGCTTCATGACTTACATTACATGATTAACTTTTGTGCAGAACCTCGAGGTTATTGTGAAGATGCTTCGGGACTAAAGATTACATTGGACACAAACTTTTGGCTCGAGATAAAGATACAAATGAAATAATAAATGAAGTTAATTACTTGAATGGCATGCTCCAATGTTATCTATATAAGTTGGTTCTTATTAGAGATGATATAATATTGTGTAGTAACTTCAACTTATACATAGCATATCCAGTAATTTTCATTATCTACCCAAGTGTTATGTTGTTTTTATCCACCAAATAGTGAAGAAGAAAATAGATTGACAAATGAGAGAGGTTGAATAAGGATCTCATTGGTTGGTCATGGGATTCTTGATTCTGATATGACATGAAAGAATGTGCATAAAAGAAGCTTCAATATTTGCCTCTCCATTGATATGACTAACACTATTAATACGACACTTATTGAACTTTAATTCGATCAATAGTTGATTTTCTTTAATCATATTCGAAGAATATACTAAATTTTTTTTTTTTTTGTTTTTATTTTTAACATATTTAATGTATATTTAGTCACCTAACTGCAATTTAGTGCCTTTTAACTGATTGGAGCTTATATATAGAGTCATTTAATGAAATGTATTTACTTTTAATTAAATTTTTTGTTAGAATTATTATAGTTAATCATATACAGGAGATTCTGTTGTGGTGTCATCAAGAAGGATTACAAATGTCTATTTCTCCTCAATTTCTTATTAAGAAGTAGTTTTAAGATGGTGAAAACAATTCTTGAAACTGAAGAGCAAATGTTTAGGTGTTCTTCATGAGCCACTTGACTGCATTTATATCTCTTTGAGTGCTAAACTCATACCACTGATTCTATTCTGTAATTTACTTTTCTTTTCTCAAGCTTGGGATATTTATGTAGGTCCATAATCGCAATGATATATAAAATTTTGAGTTTCTTTTAGGTTAAATGATTGAATAGATTTGGGTTTCAGCATTAACAACTGTTTCTTTATTTATATTTTGAATGCAATTTCATATAAGTTTTGGCTTTCTTGTTAGGAATTACTACTATTTAACATATACATTTTCTTTTGAGCTTTCTTTTGGATAAATCTCTCCAAGAATTTGTTGGTATAAAGATATATTCCAATAATTATGGGATTTATATGAGTTCCAAGTTTTCCTTTTCCTTGTACAAACAGCATTTAACCCTTTGACACTGTACAAGTACACATACATGTAGATGAATGGGCAATAACATATTTTGTATCATGTACTACTACGATAACTTTATTTAGCACTCTCAAATAAAATATCATATTTTAAAGTCCTTATACTAGGTTAAAATTATATACGAGCACTCTCCGTTCATGATATAACAGTGCGTGGCTCGCATATTAATGGGAGGCACATGAAACGTCTCTATACTGTCACATTTTTATACTTTAAACCTCTATACTATTTTAGTTTTATACTTTAAACTTCTGTACTATATTAATTTTATACTTTAAGTCCATATATTATATTTTTTTGAATGAATTAATTATTTTTTAGGCTAACCTATTTAATAGTTAATATTTATGCAAAATTTTATTTTATTTATGAAAATTTGATTTGGTTCAACCAAAACTTTGTCAAACCCAAGTTTGATGAAGATATCCTTGGATCTCCGATCATCGACTGAAATGAGAGAAAGACTCGGGTTGTCGAGACATGTAATTTTAGGCTACTTAGGTATTTGGACGAGTAAATTGAGAGTACTTTTGAGTTTTTCTCATCAAGAACAAAACTCTTCCAAATGTTTGTTCAGATTAAAAGCACATTTCGACTTTTTACGATAAGAGTTTTGATTTACTATACTTATTTGTTTATTTTTAATTGAGATCGACAATGGATAATTTGACTAAAAAATTACACTTTTAGTGTCTATATATAATATATTTTTGTCCTTTTCACATGCCCAATACTATAAAAATATACTAGTAGTTTTGAAAATTTAAATGCATAAATGCCATCTTAGTTTTTGACCAAAATTGGAAAGCATTTTTATGTATTTCGCACCATGTTAAACCTACATAACTATTTTGTTAAAGATGAATGAATTTTACTTGTTAGGTTAACTACTAATATTAATAGTTTCCTTCTTCACTGCGATCGGAACTCCTGCAGTGTACCACACGCACCCCATAACGAGAGTGTAATAGAAGCCGTTGTCTCCAGTCTACCATTCCCTCCCTAGCAGCTTTCTTTCCATGAACCAGCACGTGTCAACTCGTCAGGCTGAGCTGGTTCCACATACACGTGGCGAAATTCCACTGGGCCATACAAATTCAATCCCAGCCGTCCACTCCCTCCCCCAGGAAGCCGACATCGCCTGTGTCTTGACCGTTCGTGGAAGTTGAAGAGAGAGAAAAACCAAACTAAAGTCTTTTCTTTTGTTTTTATAAGACAGCTCAAGAGAGAGAAAACATACAGAGCTTCTAGAGAGAGAAACTCTCTTAGTTTAGCTTCTCACAGGTATTTTTATGTCTTTGTACAAAGTTTTATTTTTTCCTCTTCTGTTTGCCCTTGGAAATGAAAATTCCTTTTTTTTTTCTTTCCAATTTTTACCTTATCAGGTGAATTTTTATATTCCGGTACTGTTCCTGTAGCTGTTGATCTCTTCTTCATTTCTATTTTGGTTTTTATAGTTCAACGGTACTGGTTTTGACAAGTGAACTGTATACTTGTCGTTTTTAGCTAAGTGTTTCTAGGGTTTTGTAAATTGCGAGTTGATTTTGATTATTGTTTTGGCGGGTGTTTTGTTATGTAATTGAGCTTTTCTTTGCAGTGGTTGAATACCTTTTCTTTTCTTATTTTTTCTTGGATTCAACAGTTGTTGACTTTCAATTCTGTGTCTTTACTTGAAGAGTTATGGAGTTTTGACTGTCTCTGATATGGGGATTTGAGTTTTATGACCTTTAGTGAGGTTGGGTTTTCTTTCTATCCTTCCTCTCCCTCTCTTTTTGTAATTGAAATTTCTTCCCGTGAACTTATTGGGTACAGAACCTATCTCCTTTTATTTAAAAAATGAAATTTATTCTGTATGGATAATTTAAACCAATAATTAGTTTTGTTTTCTGGTTTACGCTTGGGGAATCAAGAAAATTTGGGTTTCCAATTTTTTATTTATATGAAACCATGATCTGAGTTACTGAAAAAGGTCTGTTTTTCTTATTTTATATACTGTTCTACAAATTTTTTTGATAAAAGGCTATTCCTGTTTCTCAATTTATAGGGGAATTACTGTTTCTGGTTTTCTCTTTATTAATTAATGTTCCTATTAAAACCTTATTTGCCTTTTTAAATCTTACTATTATTCCTTAGATATAATTTTTCTATTGTTTCTTAGTAGAAATTTACTGCTTTGGTGATCTTTATTCTTTGGTCTTATGTGACTTGTTAAACCAGCCATTTTTGCTGCAGGGCTAATTTAAATAAAGTGTTATTGAGAAAATTTGAATGGCGTCCTTAAAGAAATAGAAGTATAATGGTTGTTGATCTTTATAATTGCACTGTGCTTAGCATGGCTGGAGATTTATTTGTGTAGTTTTCTTCTATTATCTTCAGTTTAGTTTGCTAGTTGATGTTCTGTAATTTGCTTTGCTCTTGTATGAATGCTATTTGTTCTTTGTATGGCGACTCAGTAACAGCAGTTCCTATTCAGTTCTTGAAAATTTTTCCAGGGCTTTGAGTTTTGTCTCCGGTCTAGCTGCAGTTCTATATTTTAACACATGAAAGTTTGAAAACACGTTGATTAGCTTTTTTATGGAATTTTTTTTTTTTTTTTACCCTTTTCCTTACTGTTAGCTTGAAATCTATCACTTTTCTGACAACTCTGTTCTTGCTCCTGTGACAGCAGTCTTGGCTGGTGCTCAATTGCTTAGAGGGGTTTGTTTTCCCCACTGATGATTCGAAGTCAAGATTTTGGTACGAATTTTAAAAGGAGATCAAATGCCATCTCTAAAAATGAAGACCAAACTAAGCACAGGTTCATTAAGAGAAAAAGGTTGTCTGAGTGTGTGTCAAAAGTCTAGCATGATATCCAAAAAATCAGGTTCTCAAGTCACAGTTTCTCGACAATCGGCAGAATATGATGCGTATATTAAGAAGTGTCAGAATGGCTATGGTAAGAAACTTCTTCATTTAAAGAATGTTGGGGGTATATCTATTATTATGAATGTGAAAGACCTTATCGCTTTTTGTGCGTTGATCCCTATTTAAGTTTTTCCAACGTCACCTTCAGTGTTAGCATTATTGAGATTTGTAGTTATGTTTTGCATGTTATATTATTTTCAGTTGTCTATTTGTGTTTGCATTATTGAGATTTGTATTTAATGTTATAATATGACTGGTTATTCTTTTGTTTGTTACCCTGAATACAGAAATGTGTACACCAGATAATGGAAGTGACGAAGCAGTTGACCATCTAGAATTTCGAAATGAAGAAAATTCTCAGTTTCAGAAGTACTCTACATCATTTGATTCCAGCACTGTGGGGAGGATGGTAATATTTATTTTTATGTATAAACTGTAATCTTGCTACTTTTGTTTTGTTTCTTGTTACCTGTATGTAGTCTATTCTAATTCTTATTCTTCTATATTAGCACCACTTGATGGATGACGTACATTGGGTCATGTTGGTAGAGATTTGAAGCATGTGTGTACGAATAGTCCTCTATTTTTTTGCTAGTGCAATATTTGCACTTTTACAGTTATTTTTTTCCTCTTTTCATTCTTGCGGAACTTCCAATTTTAACGTTTGGTTATAAGTGTCATAAGAAGTAAATAATATGGTTTTGTTTTTTGTCCTATTCAATTTGTTTCATTTTTTTTTTTTTCATTATACTGGAAGCACTTTCTGGGCTTGGGGAAGTTCTATTTGGTGGAGCTTCTGACTCTTATCGTTTTTTTTTTTTTGCATATTTCTTATTATTCTATGGTCTACTTCCTTCCTTGACCAAGTTTTATATCCCTTGTTTGAGACCGTTTTCTGTGTTATCGCTATGCATCTTTGGCAAACTACTCATAAGTAATAGAAGGTGATTATAATTCTTTTGCTATAACGGGTAGCTTGCAAATTCACGATTATCTTTGAATTTCTCGTTTCTGCCGAATTGGTTTTTAACCTCTTTCAAATGACCGCATTTAATGTCTTAACAGTTAAGTTTCACTTCCAAAAATTTTCTGTTACTGTTGATGGTTGGATTCCACAACCAGGCCATTGAAAGTTTTGAAGTTGATTATAACTTCTTGGTACATTGTGATAGCTTTGCTCGGAAGCTAAAAGATGCTCAAACTTGAATTTTAATCTTGTACCTTTAAACTAGAGAAGTGATTAGCCAAGTGATGTGTTCTGTTTTTAAACTAGAGAAGTGATTAGCCAAGTGATGTGTTCTGTTTTTAAACTATAGAAGTGATTAGCCAAGTGATGTGTTCTGTTATCTTTGTTTTTGATTTACACAATTCCTGTTACAAATTAATATAGCATTGAATATTTCTGTGCTTCACTGAAGCTTGTTTATTAAATTGCAGGAATCAAATCTTAATTGCACATCAAACTTGGAAACAATTTTTTCTCCTGCTTTGGAGCCTGTGGACATCCGGAGTGTACCTAATATTGATGATGATGCAGGTTTGACTCGTGTAGCAATCAAACAACATTATATCACTCTACTTGTGTGAGACTGTATTGGCATGAATCTCTTTCTTCTTCATTCACCTTTTGTTTTTCTCATAACTCATATAACAACTACAACAACTTATTAATGTTGTTGCATGCTAAAGAAACGTAAAAAAGGATGCCATTTTATATAGAAGGCTTTTCTGTGTTTCCTATTCAGTTGCTGACTGAACAATCAATTCTACTTATGCAAGTAATTTTTTTTTGTTTCTTATTTTTGGCATTGTAAAATGCAGCATTGTGAAATTTGATTTGATATGAATTTTTATTGGTTGAAGATAATGATTACTTGAAAGAAAACCTCTGTTTGCACATTTACTTCTGATGTTGTCACGGGCATACTTCTAAGAAGCATTTATTAGTTACATTACATGTCGAGCTACTGAGATGTTAAGTGAGGGACCAGGACAGTTTCATTGGGTATTGGAGCTTAATTGTGATTTCCATTTCTTCACTGATTTATGCATTCTGAATTTGAACAGTTCAGTTTGTGCATATGATTTGTTACTTAAGCAGCAAATTTATTTAATTGGAAAATGAATAGCCTCGACCATTCAAGAGCTTTCACTATTTTTTTTTGTTCCTGTATTTGCTTAGCTTTTGTGATATATGTCTCATGTCAATTTTTTTTTTTTTTTTTTTGTAGGGAGCATCAAAGATCTCCACGTGCCAGGCTTGGGAGCTGATGATAGCGATGATAATAGAAGCTCATGTGATTATCAGACCTGCAATGTCTCAGATTTTTTTATTTCTGACATGATTATTGCCAGCTTACCATTTGATGGCAACATAGTGGATGATGATATCACTGAAATTAATCCTTTTCCTGATTATAAATGCACTGAGTCGAGTATGTTGTTCGATGTGTCCGAGGAATGCATGATGCTACCTTTTCTTGAGGACACTGCCAAAGTGAGCAGTTCCAATGATATTATATCGTGTGAAGACGGAAAAGTAGATCCAGATAACTCTAGCTTATATCTAGCTATTAATCAGATAAGGTCTTGTAACCAGGAATCTGATCTGAACACTGACTCAGATCAACCAGAAGATTTTGATCCACAGTTCTTTATCAAAAACTTGCCTGAGCTATCTGATGTGGAGTCAAATTTTCAGCCTGCTGTTCCTTCAAAGGACTCCTGGAGTAGAAAGACTATAACTCTGGTGCTTGATTTGGATGGTAAGAAATATGTTATTGTCCCTTATTGTTGGTCATCTGATTTTTCTGGCACTTGTTTCTGTTGTCTCCGTTGATTGTTTTGAATCGTTTCAATAATCACCCATAAAGAGAAGGTGCATTGTCCATTATTCTGAAGTTTTTATTTTCAACATTATTTACACTCAGAACGCACCTTGCGCGCCTGGTTATTCCTATGCATTTCTATTCTATAACTTTACTGGCTTAGAACTATTCTACACACTGACAATGTGATGTATATCTGTGTTCATCATTTGTATATTATCTAAATTTTGCCTGCCATGAAGTTTGTATCAGGAAATTTATTGTATTTATAAAAGAAGGGGATACTGTACTGAACAAATAGTATATGCTACTGTATTAATAAATTTAATCAAACATATTTTTTGTATGTGCAGAAACTCTAGTCCACTCTACGCTAGAACATTGTGAGGACGCAGATTTCACATTTACTGTGTTTTTCAACATGAAAGAGCACACTGTGTATGTAAAAGAGAGGCCTCACCTGCATGTTTTCTTGGAGAGAGTTGCAGAGATGTTTGAAGTTGTTATCTTTACAGCTAGCCAAAGCATCTATGCTGCGCAGCTCTTGGATATACTAGATCCAGATAAAAAGCTTATATCTCAGCGGGTATACCGCGAGTCTTGCATTTTCACGGATGGAAGTTACACAAAAGATTTAACAGTTTTAGGTGTTGATCTTGCAAAAGTCGCTATTATTGATAATTCTCCCCAGGTAGTTATGTTGCCTCATTTGCCTCAGTGCTGCACTTTGCTTCTATCTTATTTCCTTTATTTATTTGTTCCAAGTTTTCATTGTTTGAGATAGGAGTCATTATCAATCTTTGTGCCTTTTGCACTGGTAAATGATTTAATGAATCAGATTAAGTTTGTTATACAGTAAGGTCTTAAGTCTATTGTGATTGTATATCCATGGGGTATAACCATAAATTTAAAGATTTTCAGCTCAATTTGATTGAGTCGGTGAGGAAAAAAATATATATCAAAACTGGCCAAGGCTGAACAGAGGTAACTGTAGGTGGAGATAGAAATTGCTTGTAGCAACATTAAATAACGTTGAGTCCCTACCTAACCAAAAGTTAAAAAAGGGGGAAAAATGGTAATTAGAAATTGAAGAAAGTAGTCTTTGTATGATGGTCTCCTGATTGTGAAGCCTTGCTTTCTTTCATGATTTCAGGTTTTCAGGTTGCAAGTAAATAATGGAATTCCAATTAAGAGTTGGTTTAGTGATCCATCTGATTGTGCACTAATTTCATTGCTTCCCTTCTTAGAGACCCTGGTTGATGCTGATGATGTCCGTCCTATCATTGCAAAGAGATTCGGTAACAAGGAATAAGAGCCCCTTTACCCTTATTAGCTTTGAATATAGCTTCTTGTCCCTCCATTTTATTTTTCTAGTGAAGTTTGTCTCTAATTAGATATGGTCAATCCTCTTTTCTCTTTTGAGTTTTTGAGATAATTAATCATACAATAAACTAGCATACGTCTCTTACTAAGTCAGCTCTTGGTGCAGTTCCTTATCTTCTCTTCTTTCAGCTGACTACTTCATTGGGAGCTTTTTCTAATTTTTCTGAAGGTAGTTGTAGAGGATGTCTGTTTCATTTGTTGTACAGTTAAGTTGCAATGAAATTCATAAGAGGGTGTATATGAATGGATATATTGTGCAATTTAGTTTTGGAAACTCTTTCCTGGCTTTCTTAGTTGGTAGTTGGTGCCTTTGCAAGTATGGTCTTCATTGTTTCTTTAGTATCTTTTTGTCTTTTCCTATAAAATCAGTCAAATACCATGTAGGACAGCAGTAGTAATTAGACTATGGGCATGAAACTTCCCAAGGATAATGGCAACCTCTTTTTTACTTCGCAAATATTGTCAACGTTTCAACATTAAGTAGAAAGTAGAATTAAGTCTAGAAACGTTGTAGTAAGATGAAGTAATCTTATTAATATATAAATTCTAGTTGATGGATGCCCTTAACTACTGAACACTTGGGGCAGGTAAACTTTTAATTTTGTCCTGTTTAGAATGCTCTTTACATCATAATTAATGCATACAGCATATTAAAAAACAGATGAACTCCTGTGTGATGCATAAACCATTATTAATTAGCTCAATCATGCCAAATATGGCTGGTAAGAGCATATCTTACTAAACACTTGTACAAATTTATACAGAAGGAAACAATTGTGTTGTGATGCTTTAGTGATTAGTATCTTCATAATTTTAGTGGCTTCGTTTCTCAGCAAGTATTTGTGGCATTTAGGGACTTTTCTGCTATGATTAATATTGTTTACTTTAAAAGATTTTCTTTTCAGTTATTGATTGGATGCGTCATTTAATAGCTTGGCTGCATGACATGTGCATTGAAAATGTAATAGAATAGTAACTCAGCATCATCTCCTAACAATTATTAAAGTATGGGCATTTTAGTCAAGAAGTTCTCTTGTTAGTCATTAGAGAGAGGGGAATGATACAAAAACTTCTGTAGTTACAGCTCACAAGAGAAGGTGATGGGTTAACTCTGGAAAAACATCGATTCACCAAGAAAAGTTGATAAAAGAAAGGCTCTAAATTGTAGGACTTCCAAACAGAATGTTTATGGGGCATTTCAATTTGTCTTAGAGTGGTAAGCATAAGAACTATTCAAGTATTACAAAGTCACTCAAATCACTTAGAATTTAAAACTAAATTGCAAGATTAGGGACCATGGAAATTTTAATTTCAGGATTCAATTGTTCTTGATTTTGCAATTTGAAGTCTTTAATGTTCCGTGCACAGATTCTTGTAATCAGGAGTCAGGTTCACATCTGTCGTCCTTAATTAATTTTCCTCTTATGGTGTATCTGAACCTGTGAGGTGATCTCTGTTTATGCAGCTGGATATGTGGCAGTCTCCTTTTTTAACCTTCTCTTTTTTCCATTGCCAATATTTCATGTTATTGATTTTGATATTCTTTGATTCAGTTTTTAAGCTTTTGTTCGGAGTATTCTGTCATACTGATGATGTCATAACTAGGAAAGGTGATCCTAGCTTGGGGATGTTGGAGTTTAGAGTGAAATCTATTTTTACAGTTCTCTCTTATGGATCTAGAGTTTTTAGGAACGGACATTTTGAGGCTTCTTAAGCAACTAGATACACACTAGATTGATACATAGTAGTTTTTGCCACAACACGGAAACAGGTGGCAATTTCCTGTGTGTTGCCTGGCGTATAATGATGCTGTCTTCCTAGATTATTATTGTGTGGAGTGAGGTTGAGTATCAATCTTCCTAGACTGAAAGATCAAGTGGGTTTGGATGCTAGAACCTTACCTTAATGCGAGTTTGAATTTAAGGTAATGAATGCATTGGCTGATGATGTAGGAAGCATGAGAGTAAGCAAACCCTTGCTATCTGGGGCAGTTTTGGTTCCCTTTAGTTTGGAAGCCTTTAAGCAGATACAGATTAGGAGAAGGAAATGGAAGTGAAGAAAGCCACAATTAGCGTACCCATCACATATCAGTCTGATAACATATGCTGAATATTGCAATTTTTCTCTTTTATAATTTTGCATGCCTTATCTGCAGGTCATGTGGGGAACAAACCTATATTATCTGCTAATGCCAAAAGTGTAGGTACGTTGAGTTCCGTAGTTAGTTTGTTATTGTCTTCTTTTTAACTTGTAGTAGGTACTCCAATTTGTAAGCTCACAAATTATCTTGATTATCGAAAGCTTGTTAAACAGATTGGACTGTACAGTCATTTGAACCTGTTCATCTTATTATTCTTTTGTATCCTCTTACTGCCCAGATGGTGGTTTTACCTTCAATGCTGAATGCTTTATTGTATAAATTTGTAAGAATATGAGGATCTCCTATTTACGTGTATTTGCTGTGTAGCATGCCGTTAATTACCTGAATTGTTCAGTTTTTAGGCTTGAAGCAATTCTTTTGGTTTTCATGGCATTAGAGCATATGGAACTATCATGCTCTGTGTGCTCTAAACAGGGAATGGAAATGGAAATGATGTTTGGGTAGTTGTAAAGAAAACTGAGTCAAGGGCTGCATTTTTAGGTTATGATCTCCTGTCAATATTGGATTTGTAGAGTTAATAGCTCTAATTGTTTTAATATATATATATCGATTTGATTCTCATATGCATTTAGGCGTATGCTTGCACAGGTGCTTCAAAAGCATCCAGCAAACTGGGCATTAATCAATAAATTTAAGAAGATTATACATATGTGATGTGCTCCCCATTTTTACTACAGAAACGTTAATCAATATTTTCAAAACAAAAATAAAATTCAAAATTCAAAAGAAGTTATCACAATTACCCTACCCTTTTTTTCCTATTAAGATATGCAATTTTTTATTTTTGTCCTCGAAAGAGTCACCATCTGACTTCCATGATTATGAATCTGCGTTCTCGGAAGATTCGCCAGCTGCCAAAGAAACATTGAAGAAGGAAGATGGATCCAACTTTCAGTTGTTTTGAGCCGAAGATTGGCGGCAACTCTGCTGATCTGATGCTCTACTAATTTTGCAGCCGAAAATGTTTGACTTTGTTCTATTGTGATCGCCATCTTTCTTCTTTATGTTGTACCACCATCACCTATTCAGCTGTTGAGCGGTGCAGCTTTGCATCCAAAGTAGAAATCAAAGTTTTTTAGTTGAAATGGATGATGATTAGATTGGCAATAGTCTGTAATAGTTTTTAAGCTTTATATTAAATTTGAGGTTTAAATGATTTGCCAGACTTTTGCTTGTGTTAATGATTGATTTTGGCTCCCATTAAGGAGGAGATTAGCGTTTTGGTAAAAACTTAATAATGTCAGAATCAGTGAAATTTATTAATTTATAAAATTATTAATTTATTGATAAATTAAAGAGTTTTTAGCCGATTCGATGAATTTTAGATTTTCGTATAAATTAAATTTGTTATATGTAGATAATAAGTTAAATTTGTTATATGTAGATAATAAGTTGAAAGACATTGGACTTTGAATTCATTATATTTAGATTTTCGTTTTGGCGAGAGTGGTTCTATTGATGTACATGACATAGAGTAGAAACTGGAATTGATTAGGGATAAAATAGATCAGTTCCCTCTAGAAAAATGTTTTCAATATGGATGAAATTGATTTGTTTTACAGTTCACTTGCAACAAAACAACTTGAAGGAAGAAAACAAGATAAAGAAAGGCTCGCGTACGGTAGTTATTTGTTGCAATGAAGATGACTCTTAAAAAATTCCTTTATGGATTATTGGAAAATATGCAAAGCTTCGTTGCTTCAAGAATGTAAACATGAATAGCTTGGATTGTCAGTACCGAGTTAACAAAAAAGCATGGATGACTAGTGTGATTTTCGATGAATATGTTCGTTGGTTTGACCAAATGATGTATGGTATAAGAGTTTTGCTTATGGCGGGTAATTGTCCAGCACATCCAAAAAATATTTGAGGGCTAAGAAATATTAAGTTGTTCTTCTTGCCACCTAACATAACATCAAAGATTTAACCTTGCGATGCTATAAGATGGAACAATATGATCCAGGAAAGATAAAATTTTGTTGATACTTTATTTTCTTGAAGATTTACAAATATTGGTTTAGTTTATGCTTTGTTTATTTTTTTGTTTATTTTTTGTTTATGCATGTAACTTTTAAATATACACCAAATTTTATAGTATTATTATTATTATTTACCTTCTAAAAAAAATTTAATTAATTTTTTTGAAACAAATTCACTGCACAAAAATATTTTACGAACAAATTACAATCAACTTCATAAACAAACAACAAACAAACTATAGACAAAAATTCGTAGACCAAGGAAGACTCCAACAATACTCTGCCATTCTTTGAGACACTCATCGTTTGTTGTTGCTTCTCTCTTTACAAGCATTTATCAAGTGAGATGGAACTTCAAATCCAATTCAAAACTTACAAAAAAAAAAAAAAAATTCTCCACAGGAATGTAAATTATAAATTTACAAACAAAAATCAAGAAACAACAAAAAAAATAGCAGAGTAAATTTGAATTTGGACACATAAAATGAATCCCAAATTCAAAGCCTAATTCCACTTTTACTACAACTTAAACACTAAACTCTGTTTAAAATGTATCACTGTTGTATTACACTTAAACCAAATGGAAATGGTACTACCTTAATTTCCTATGTTTTCCCATAGTTTCTATCGCAAATCAAAATTCAAACCTGACAAGAAACAACAATGCAATAAAAATCTAGCTACCTAAAGTTGAATAACTTAGTTTAAATATATCCTAAAGTATGAAACAAAATATAAAATAGAGCTGAACAACTATCAAAAAGCTTTCTTGTTTTGAATTCTTGCTTTCACAATGAAAGTATTGGATATTTACTTACATAAATGAACTTATAAACATGAATTTGCACGCACCAAGTTATATCTCTTCCAATTTGAATCAACATGGCAGCAACAACTTTCAGTCTCTTTCTCTGATTCAATCATGGCAGTTCAAAATTGCTCATTCACTCTCAAAAATTGTGAATAGGAGCAAGAACATCGGGATCGAAAACTGGAGTGATGACAACTACAATCAGGAAGCTATTTGGTGGTCAGTAGATCATGTGAAGAAGCAAAAGATTTAACTCTCAGCAGTCCCGGCATCAGTATTGTCATTCTTTGGTGTAATTCCATCCTGCATACATGTGATTTAACGATGTATCAGATAATTTATTCATTAAAATCTGCTATGCATTTGACTGAATAATATCAATTTCATCAAGTGCATGTCATTCCATATTATGAGTAGAAAATTAAAATTTGTTCTCTGACGGCAGAATATGAAGACCTAGTTCTACTAAACTTAAGAAATGATAGTCAATTGATGTGATCATACTTATGACAGACAAAACAAGACAGGTATTAAACTAACAAAAACAAAAGAGAAATGAAAGTCATTTAGCAACTCGTTATCACTGTTGTTGCCCTTAACTAGTCTAGTAACCAGTAGAGGAGGATGAAGATATGACATTGGCTTGGCCCTCTAGCTAAAAGGGGATGTGTTGATTAGTGCAGAAGGCATAATGTGCTATAGTTTATAAACCATCAAACAATTAGAAGTTGTCAAAACCAAGCCACAACAAAATAGTGCTTTGGTGGCAAAAACTTCAACCAAAGTAGACAGCAGCAAAGACAGCTAATTAAAGTAATCGGGGCAATCAATAGTAGGGATTTTGCAGTGCCACAGAGAGGCAGAAATACATTTCAGAAAAATGTCTGAAGAAATTCAGACTATAAAGCAAAGATCTTCAGCATATTTGTTTAATTTTTCAGGAACTATGTGGTGCATATTGGTACCATGCAAGCAGATTAACTTGAATATTGCTCAAATTTGATTGCTCCTATATGCTAGCTTAGGTTATGCCACATTCCAACTACAAATGTACTGTGACACAGGCATGAAAATAAAGTTGTATGCCCACAATCTCTGGGTGCTCAATGTATGCTCATTATGATTTGAATAACAATGGCATTGTTAACTTAAAAAATGTCCACACACAAACCTGAACACATGACGTGCTATTTTGCTTCTTGGACTGTTCTTGTTCTTGTTCACAGGGATGTTGCGGCAGAGCTGTTTGTTGTTGGTGATAGTGTTGATGTAGCAACGACTGCTGTTGTGATTGCTGGAGTTGCAGCTGCTGCTGCTGTTGCTGAAGGTTGAGTAAATGATGCTGCTGATAGGATTGCTCCTGCAGTTGATAGGGTTGTTGCTGTTGCAGCTGTCCTTGTTGCTGCATCATCAATTCTCCTTGTTGCTGCTGAAGTGGTTGTGGCTGCATTTGTCCTTGTTGTTGCTGAAGTTGTTGCGGTTGCATTTGTGCCTGCTGTTGCTGAAGATATTGCATTTGTAGCAACTGCTGTTGATATTGTTGTTGCAAGTGTTGCTGCTGTTGTGGCTGTTGGTGTTGCAGCAGCTGCTGCTGCTGCCAAAGTAGCTGTTGCTGCTGGTAGTAATAATATTGCCACATTTGATTATAGGCTTGGCTATTTTGAGCATTTCCAGATTCCTCACCACTTTGCATGGTATGTGAAGACATCTGTTGTTGAGAATACGCAGCAGGTTGTACAGGTGGATGAGACTCACATGCAGGAGTAACACTCTGCTGTTGCATATTATAAATTGGCCAATCTAGATGTGCAGTTTGGTTATTATGAACTGTAGATGCTGGATACTGGCTTTGTCCTTGGCCACCTTGCTGACCTTGCATATTTTGTGAAGACCGCGGTTGAGATGGGTACTCTTGATTCATGTGCATTAGAAATCCTCTTTTGTCTTGTCTGCGCATTCTGTGTGGAGAATACTGCCGCGTTTTTTCCGGTCTCCTGTGAGAATCTCCACGAAACCCATATTTGGAATCTCGACGTGATCTGTCAGAATTATTCTTGTGATGCCAGTTTTTACCGCCATTTGCTCGTTTCTGCGGTTGCAGAGGTGCCTGGGCCATAATATTC
Source organism: Croton laevigatus (assembly GCA_949640765.1). Lineage (NCBI taxonomy): Eukaryota > Viridiplantae > Streptophyta > Magnoliopsida > Malpighiales > Euphorbiaceae > Croton > Croton laevigatus. Next base: position 26,163 of record CATIWJ010405709.1, read on the forward strand.
TGATGGCTTGTAGAAGATGGAGGACTAACATTGGCATGATAAATTTGGGCAGACTCAGCAGCTTGGATGCTAGGGCTGGATATCATAGAATCAACATTAGCACTCTGGCCACTCTCCGACAAATGTTCATTCGACACACTATTTTTCTGAGGAGCTTTACTGTTTGGCACACTTCCATCAAACGCACTTATTTCCTGATGAGGTCCTAAATCATAAGATATATGACCGCTTGATCCTGGAGACTTGGCATCTTGATGATCTAAGGACAGTGTTTCCAGTGAAGGTGGTTTCAAATCCTGTTCAGGTTCATGGTCATACTCTATTGGAACACCATCTTCCTTGGAAAATTCCAAAGGACCCGGAGTAATTTCTGTGTCATTAGCAGCCTGACATTTTAAATCAAGAGATGAATTTGGTTCAGAAACATCCCCATGCAGCTTGGGAACATCGGGAGACCTTTGAAGAACAATCTCATTTGCATCATTGCTAGATTCTCCAGACTGAAGCAGTTTAACTTTTTCCTGATGTACACTTACTTGATCACTTTCTGACGACTCTTTTAGACTTTCCATTGATGGTCGTTCCTCGAAGGATAACGGGTTACATGTTTTATCTTGTTTTTCCACTAATAGTGATTCCTCACCAGAGTCCTGGTCCGTTGCAGGAAGGGCAGCCTGTGTATCATGATCTTTGGGTGAGGATAGTTTCTCCTCTTGCACTGATGACTGGAACTGGCAATTGGAGCTATTGTCTCCAGAAGGCTGATGATCCAGACTGACAGCAGTTTCTATTTGTGGCTGAATAGCTATTTTCCATTGTTTTCTTCCAGCAGCCGGATGAAATAATGTAGCTCTTACAGACTGTGGGAACAATCTGATATGTCGATTCCATGCCTTTCTTACATCATGGACGGATCCGCATAGATCAACAAACTGTTGCCAAATAAATCTGTTATTGGAAAGATAAACAGATGCTTATCATAAATATGTAGAGTGCAATGGCTTTTGAAATTATGAATTGGTTTGAGAGACATGGTATCTCTTAATGTGCACCTATGTTAGAATTATTAACAAAGACAAAAGTGAACGTATGAATATTTCAGTGTTGATGATACATTGACAAACTGCAGAATGAACTGAGTTTTATTGATATTTTCGAAACCATTTCCCAGGAAATTTCGAAGGAAAATAAGACTAAAAAATGCATGCAAAAGTAGTGTTCTCTTGGGTGAGCTCTGCACAAAATTTTAAAGATAGAATTTAGCTGCTGAAGAGCACCCAATGATCCTGTGCTCATACTATTCTATTCAAGTTCATTCTATTCTATGTTGGAACTAATATTAATCCCTGGGCAGGTAATGCTTTCAAATAAAATAGGAGAAAACCTCCGAAATAGGAGTGTCAGAAGATATTATTTTTTTTCAAAAAAAAGATGGATATAGATATCATGTTAAGCCCAGAAGTGTGCTCCTTAATATTTTTGAACTTTCAAAATACAGATAATCTAATATAGCACCAGAGTAGTCAATTTTTAAAAGCTTCTAATGTATAAGTTTTGACACATGCAACACCAATAACTATGTAATCCCCAAAATGGATGATTTCTTTTTTAAAAGAAAAAAAGATGGGTGGAGGAAAGAAGCCCCTTTCTCTATCTCCACAGACATAAATTTTGGCTTTGCAAACGATGATATAATATTATCAGAGCAGAGTGTTGGGTTACTCCTTAAATACTTCCTTCTAAGTACATAGAAAACATTATTTAAGACACATCAAAATAAATGCTCCAGCACATAATTAAGCCCACATTCTTCTGAACTTCACTTCATAACCATATTAAACTAACATTACTAAAAAAAAACCTTAAGCTTACTGAATTGTGTTTAGTAAATCATATCTAAATATCTGTATTGAGGCCATTCCAAGAATATATTTATGCCGACAACAGGCACATATTATTTCTATGAAAACTGACAGGAGTAGCTAAACACATTATACAGAAGCAACTGAAATGGAAAGACTAATATTCATATGACAAGACAACTTACTACAGACACGCAAAAGAAAGTAAAAATATAAAACAAAGATCTTATAATATTTGATATCATTCTGTTGTATACAAATATAAAGGAAACATTAGTATGAGGGTAGAGGGAAATTCTAACCTCTAGATAGAGTTTTGATATTTCCTCTGCATCTTTTGTGCTCAAACCTACAGATACACCTGGCCCTGGAGATATTGCATCTGCTACAATGGCATCTACCACATTTATATGTCTTAACCCATTATGTGATATTGCAAATGTAATTAATTCCTGCAGAAGTAACAATCAACAACTATTTGAAGCTCCAAATTTCTGTTAAATCTTTTTGTATAAAGACAATTACAAAGAAAAGAAAAAATTTCTGGAGTTTTTGGGGCTGACGCTAACATTTCTATTCTTCTTGTGACCTCAATAGTCAATAAACTCGTATTAGAAAAGCAGGCATACCTCTATGAGTAATTTACTATGAGGCATGTGCTTGATTCCATCTATCAAGATGTCCCTGGCAGCATCTTCACTGTCCGAAGTCTGCAAACCAGAGGACCAATTAATAACTAAAAGTTAACTAAACCAAGGAAGAGCAGCAAAAGTGGCGTGCACCATATCAAGAAATCAAAGTGATACAAGAAGTTTCATATGAGAAAATTTTAAGAATGTAAGTTGAGACAAGTGTATCATTGTCAATGCGAAGTATTGGGAACTCAATGAAAACCTACCATGTATTTAAGTCGAGAAAAGTGAACATACAATGTAGGAAGAATATGCCATTTTTCCTTCTGTCTAGCTGCTTCCAGTGCTTCTTCGTAAATGTTAGATGCTGCTATGAAATTCCCCTGACCATATAAAAAAGACATTCATATTATCTATTCAGTTGAATTCATTGTTTTCATAATTAAAAAGAAAACTCAATAATGGATTACTGTTACATACTAGCCGCCTTTCCATGTTAGCTTTCATTGCAACATTTTCAACAAAGTTGGAATCTGATTCAGCGTTGCATCGAAGAAAGGCAGAACGAGCATTGAGCACATCTCCTATGCGCTCCTTAAACCTTGCATTGAACTGATGGATCACAGACTCCCTCTGCAACGAATATGAGTGGGGCCATAAACATCTCCAGTCATGTATAAACCAATCGAGTCAAAGCATCCTATGGAATCAACCAATAGTTTCAGTAGGATATAAACTTCTGCTGAATGACAAGCACATCTGACACAAGATTTTGTTTTCAAATATATAATCTGGTTCTGTTGAATATTGCCACAATATTACCAAAAGGACTAGGCAATGGGGTTTAATGAAAATATATATGTGCAATAACATTTAGTAAACAGCTGCATGCCACCCTCTACCCCAAAGAAAAAATAAATGCATACTGACATTAAAATAAAAAATAATTTTGGTTTCCTTGTGTTTTTAATTTGCAATATTCATTTGCTTTACACAAAGAAAAAGAAACTAAGAACACTGAGATGGAAGGGAAAAGTAAAACCTTAAGAAAGTTTTGTGTTGCTCGGTCGAGTGCAAAGTTTGCTATCTCCCTTCCTCCCTTACTTTCCATGAACTCGACATAGCGCATCCAGAAGTCCGGGTAATTAGCACAAGGTATTAAGCATCTTTCATAGAGTTTGACAGCCTAGAACCAGTGAAAGTATGTTTAGATGCAAATAAAACAATAGGTGAAGTTCAAATAGGCAGCAGAAAAGTGTTGCTCCATACCCATTCAAAATCTCCATGCGACTCTACAAAATCTAAATATTGATGCCAATTTTCCAATTGACTGAAATCAAGTGGCTTTACATGGAAAAACGATCTCTTGATACAATCTTCATACAAATTTATTTTTTCTTTTAACTGAGATGATTCATGAAAAAACCATTCTCCAATAGATATATATTTATGAAGTGCTTTAAACTTTTCTAAGCCAGCTGATGAATCTAACAGGTCCTTAATGATGAAAGAAATGTCATGTTGGTAAGAACATCGGGAAGCTTCAGTATCAGGCATAGGCTCTACTGATAATGACTTGTTGGAAATGCCATGAGATTCCATCTCTTCTTTCCAAATTTCCACCAACTTTTTAAAACTGAAGGGAAAATAAAATCTTATCATGTTAGTACACTATTTTGAAATAGTAGCAAATCATTTGACACAGCAAGGAAAACAGACAGATATCTTGGAAAATGCATGTGAAGGGAACGCCAATATGATCAGGGGAATCAGGTGATCAAATTTAACCCTCAAATGAGGGTGTTTTAGTTTCGGGTTATGTTAAAAAAATGAAAAAAGAATCCTACAACTTTCTTTTGAAACATTTCTTCAAAAATTCTCTTCATTGGACATGCTGTTTAGCCACCCAGTATAGTTCAAACCCATTTCTACAAACTTATAATTTGGACCTCCTTCATAACAAGTATAAGTAGGTGTTTGTCAATCTCTAAAAACAACAACTAGAATGTAATTCACCATATGCCTATTGCACCATTTTTTTTTTAATTTCAAGTGTTTGTGTCATATATACTGCTGAATAAATTAATAAAAACAGAATCTGAAATGATTCAAATTCAAATGTCAGATTTCAACACTTACAAGTACACTAAGAAAATAGAAAGACAAACACAGATGAGAAAGGCATACCTGTCATAATAGCGATGCAACTTTTTGGTTGGAAACCTCAATGTTTGGATGTAAATGTGAGCCAGGGAACTCCAATGCTTTAGAGAGAACTCAAACTCAATGTATTTATCCCACAAGGTATGGCATAAATAATCCTTTCCAACAAAGGATAAAGCTCTTTGGAACAATCTGATCATTAATGTCAAAGAAAAGCTATTAGTTAAACTGAACAGAACAAATTATGTATTAGAGAGCAAGAAAATATGATTATTAAAAACCTGAGGCAGGGGCATGACACTGACAATGACAGCTATCATCAGCTACATAGCACAGTACATGGCATACATAAATCCTCATGTACCTCTATGGCTCTTCGGTTGTAAATTAAGTTACTAACAATGCAAGTTAAACTCATGCTCTCATAACTATCACCAGTTTTAACACCTGAATTCAATTAATTTCATGATGGAAAAATCTACAACGTCTGGATGATTGTGGTAAACACAAATCTATCAGTGAGTTATGTTTCTATTTGAAATTTTCCATAAATATTAGCATGACAGAATGGTTTGCACTAAAATTTGTTCTGGGTGCAATGCAATATGTAATGTTAAGATTTTCAATCCAAGAGGCAAGAACTTATATATAGTCTACGAACCATGGAACAAAATGATCCTACTTCTGAAGCTATTTGGCAACCAGGAAGGCTAATTGTAGTATTTGCTACAAAGAAGTGTCGGAATGAATTCAATTGATAATTATTTTATAAGTCAATTCGGGGTTTTATTTATTTAACAGTACCTGCGAACATCAGATGGGTCTTCAAAAACTGCTATCCCAAAATTGCAGTAGTCAACCCACATATTAACAGAATATGTTGCCGATAAAACAGCTCGTTCAAAGATTTCAACAGCCTTGTCAATTGTGCATAAGCGCATCTTGTGATTAACATACTTCCTCCAATAACCACAGCACAGAGGAAACTCGGACAAGAAAGAGTCATAAACTAAGCATATTGTTTCTATATCTTCCTGCACAGTTTCACAGAAGAGGTTTAGTACATTCATTAAAATAGAAGCCAGTAAGCAACATAAATAACAATCAAAGAGAAACCCAAGCGATAACAATTTTAGGCAAAGAATATAAAAACATGCAAAGTTGAAACCACCTCACCTTAACAAAGCAACAACTAATAAAGTAACAATGCAAGAGAGGCCAAAAGATACTTAGCTTATTTAATTATTTTGCCTATTCTGCTCCAAAAAGGGTATGTAAGAATGTTTTGTTAACAGAATAGGTTCCAAGGGAAATTCTGTTCTGGTAGAAACATGCAGTATCAGTTTCAACATTACTGAACTGCAGTAGGTGGCAAACAAAGAAGGCAATGAGCCGCATGACAACCATAGCTACACATGAGGCATGATCAACTTAGCTTACAAAATGCCATCACGGCAAGAATCATGGTTCTAAAGGCAGCGAAAAAATTGCAATTCTTTTACTTGTGGTTTAAAATTGTGTCATTGGACCCAAGAATCGAAACAAATCATAAGATGTTCACAAATTGTAAGATTCTAATAATACTGCTCAAAATAAGATGCATGCTGGTCGGCTGGTAAAGTTATTAAATTAGCATGTTGATAAATATTTACAGATTTGCCTACAACTATGATGTTCAAACACAAATACCCCAAAATCTTATGAAAATCAAGCCCCATACTTGCTAGACAAGCAGCAACATTCTCAAATGACTAGTTTTCATTTTATTGTCCTCGCTCTCAATGATTCTAATACTACTTCCGTTCCAAAAAAACTGAGACTTTTACTATTCACCATAAAATTTTCTCAATTTTTTCTTCCCAAAATGCCCCAAAAAAGGAAGAGAGAGAAGGTAGACAAGAGGAGACAGCTGATAACATCTAATGAAATAGACTCTGAGGCGGACAAGGAAAAACACGCGCCTGTCAGAGGTGAAAAGCCTTGTGGAGAGGCGGGAATTTTCACCATAGAGACGCTTTATATTTTGGTTGCATCTTCAAATATATGGTGGGTTGTGGTAAGTAAAAGGGGAAAAAAAGTGCCGCGAAATGCACCCAAAATTTTGCCCCTGTTTCC
>CATIWJ010405985.1:0-60091 GCA_949640765.1 Croton laevigatus
TTTTTTTTTTCATACATTAGAGAACAAAGAATAGGAAGGAGAGTTATCAATATTTTAACAATAGTTGGAGGAAAGAAAAAGAATTTCAAAACGTGGCAATAGCATAACACGGCTGACGTGGCAAGCACAAAGAAAAATGCGGAAAATTTGTTGAATTTTTTATTGAGTTAGTGTGTGTATTTTTTGGTAGTATTTTATTGAAATAGTGGGTGTTGTCAAATCAAACTTTTTGGTGGAGTAATTTTATATTGTAGTGTAATGATTAAAAAAATAAGGGTATTTTGAGATAAAAATGGAGAAAGTATGTTTTTTTTTAATATGCGTGCAAAAAGAAATTTGGACAAATAAATGGAACGGAGGAAGTATTTCCTTCTGTTACCTTTTTCCTTATCATAATCATAGTCAATTAAAATGGGCTTAATGTAATGGCCTGTGGAAATATTTGAATTGGATTGAGTAGTGTAGCCTAAGATTGCAAATCAAAAAGGGCTGGCTTCAAATTCTTCCCTTTTTAGTATTGTGGACTGTAGGTTGATGGCCCAATGGCCTCTTTCCCATTTGTTCAGTTCAGTTGTTATCTGTATGTATGGTCATGAATTAACTGCCTACCAATTCTATTCATGACCGAAGCTCGCAGTGATGTGTAATAAATTCCCACCCGATTCGTCTTTTTTTTATTAAATTATATTTGATTTTTTTTTTTTTTTACATAGATATTATATTATACTTGGGGATATGAGGAAGGGGATTGATAAGCCTCGAACCCGGGATCTCAGGCCCCAGGAAAGAGGTGACTTACCACTAGGCAACCTCTTGAGCTTTCATATTTGATTCGTTTTAATCATCCTATGTATTAAACATGGTAAATATTTCAAAGTTTGTCCAAATTTGCCTGTTAACAATCCTAGTTTTTTTTTTATGGAAAAAAAAACTATAAACAATCCTAGTTAATAATTATGATGATAATTGGTAGCATAGGGTAGATTATTTGAATCTAAATTTACTAATAAGTTTTAAAATAATTTAATTATAAAGTTATTTTTAAACTTTCTAAAATATGATGTGTAAATGGTTTCATATACTGATAAATTTTTTCCCTTAAACATTACTTAATGTTGTCCAATTAAATTCATTTTATTCTATTCATTTTTTTACATATACAAATAAATTGCAAGCGTAAGTTAAGCAAAGTTACAAATTAATTATGTTTACAATTTTGCTAAGCATAGTATAGCGCTGATTTATGAATTCCGAACGAGATATCGAAGCTTCTTTTCTCAAAACAGAAACCAAATCTCATTTTTTACGGTGGTTACAAGTTTTAAAATGACATCAAAAGAAACTTCATAATAGAAAATGAAAAATAGATTTTAATATTGCGTTTACTTTATACAACCTCACATATCAAACAATAATAATCATAGAAAAGGGTTGAAAGGAAAAAAATAAATAAAAAAAATAAGCTAATGGTAGCTGAATGAAGCTCCAAGATCCATGACAATGGCAGAGGCCGGCAATAGCTTTATCATAAAGGGACAAAGAGTAATGTCATATATTTTACTTTTCCTTTTAAAAAAAATACTTTCTCTCAAATATTATTCAAATAACACTTTTAACTAAACAACGCCTACAGTTTTTTTTTTTTTTTTAATTTTTAAAATCATCCCTTTTGTTAAATATATATTCAATTTAATTAATTAATAAAAAATTTTTAAAAAAATGTCAATATATATTACTATAATTTATAATTCTTTCAAATTTTATCAGGTAAGTAGAAAAATGGTCGCCATCACAATTAGGTGATTTTCAGTGATCGTCGTCAAAAAATTAAATCAGTACTTTTCAATATATGACAATATAATTAAAAAAATAAAAATTTGTTAATATAAAATCAATATATGTGAATATCTGTCAATATAATTTAAATTGATATATGTTAATATATATCAATATAACTCAATGTAAATTATTATAATTCAGTATATATAAAAAATACTAATGAATAAATCTCAATATAAATGAAAAAAAAAATTCAATAAACATCAGTAACAATAAGTGAAAATCAGTAACAATCAATATTAGTTAGAATTAGTAACAATCAATAATTGTCAATAAAAATTTATTGACAGGTTATGTTCATCTTCATCTTCATGTGAAAACTCTAACCACAGCCGGAAATTTTCAATGAATCATATATGATCGGAAAAGCTTTTGATTTGTAAATTTCAAATATAGCATTACTTTTTCGTGACTCTGCCGTATGCAGCTAAAAATGCAAAAATCAGTATATTTCTCTCTCCTCGGAGACAAAAAATGGTGATGAAACCTAACAAGCTATTTATCATCGGAAAGCTCTTAACTTATAGATTTTAAATATGTTTTTATGTCTTCGTGATTTCACCATATGTTGTCGGAAAATGTAAAATAAAGTACTTTTCTCTCTCTTGGTGACCGAAAAACAGTAGTAATACTACATCAAATTGAAGTTCTTGAAGAGAAGAGTTTAATAGTGCCTTTAAATTTTGTAGATAATCATTGGAAGGCCTCAAAATCTACTCAGAAAGTTTAAGATTTGAGTATGTGTTTCAAAATCTCCTATGTGCGTTGAAAATTATGATTTATTTATTTTCTTTAAAATAATAATAATAATAATAATAATAATAATAATAATAGAGGCATAAGTGTAAAAGTACAATAAAAATGTTATTCCCCTAATTATGAAACTTGAGTGCCATTTTTTCAATTCAAAAGTGCAAAGTGTATATTTTATATAATTTCCCTCAGAATTGTTGCCAATTGTCATTGTATTTACAACACCTCTCAAGTTCTAATATTTTAGAAAAATAACACGAAATATACAACTATATTTTGCAGAATAAATTATTTAATTCTCTAATTCTTTTAAAACAAAATATAAAGTCAAAATTGAAAGAAAAAAAAAACAATGATTTAACTATTAATTACAAACCAACAATAAGAATAATACTAAATTATGTACAGAAACTAAACTTCACGTTCTTTTAAGAGGCAATTTTAATTCTTGGTGTGTCGGTTACAAATTGTAATATATAAAATTATTAGTCAAACCTTCTAAGAATTAGTAAACAAATGTAAGGGGAAAAAAAAATGGAATGATCTTATCTTCTAAGGGTGTGCTTATATCTTGCTTGATTGATAAATTACAACTGATTCTGATTCTAGAAAAACCCCTTTGACCTCATTTTAATGCACCTAACAATACTTCAATTATTGACGTATACGCAATTTCAAATTTATATTCGACCATACTGGTTCTAACTAACAACAAATTTTTATTGGGAACATATGCTTTGAGTGTACATGTAGCATAGAATTTTGGGGGATGCATGAATTTACTTAAATTATATTCTTTTCTTTATATATATATATATTAATATTTTTTTCATTTTACCACATGGATTTTATACCCCAAACTTGTAAATCTCAACTGAATCTCATTTTTCTTGTTTTTTTAATTCTTTATGCTTGTGATTCTGTGTGTTTTTTCAATCCATTTACTACTTTTAATTTGTGCTTATTCTGTCATTTCACCACATGTGCACATACATTTATATGCAAATCTCATTTGCTATTTATAATTCTTTATTTTGGTGTCTATGCTTATGATTTTGTGTTGTCTGAATTTATAAACTTCTATTTGTGCTTATTTTAATATATATGAATTATAATATTATCTTATAGTTCAGTTCGATGAATCTAATTTAACAAAGGGAAAATCATATTATCATGTGTAAATAGATTCTGTAACATTGAATAAGGAAAGTGTTAAACATTTTAAGAAGAGAGACGAAAAAGAGTATTTATTTTATTTGATTATGAGTAATATTACCTAAATTGCTAGGTGAAAAAGCATGACGAAATTTGTCTTTTGTTCCAACTAGAATCGTAAAAGAAGTATATCATGAACAAAAATTGGAACCGAATATTGGAATTTGATATTAGAGATTATGGTACAAGTAACACTAGTTAGGAGTATTATGCGATGCAAAAGTATCAAATTTTTATTTGATTCTGGCATATTCTTTGGCTACTTGAACCAACACAAAAAGGAGGAGCTTTAACTCCTTACTTTTCCAAAGTTCACACAGGAAAATTGCAGACTATGTATATCTACTATACGTTACAAGCTAATAATAATGTATGTTACATTGTATGGTACAACTACAAGTTCCAGCGGAAAATGACTAACATTACATCTTCAAATTTTGACCTAAATGTCAGACTTGAACTCCTCAGTTTTCTTGTTATTGCCATCTTTACTGATCACAATTCCTACAAGCTTACAAGGTTCAGCTTGTTCTAGCATTTGTACTACACTTCTCATTGTTGGTCTTAAATTTGGAAGCCTTGAAGTACATAGAATTGCAATTCTTAGTATCTTAATTGCATCTTCTTTAAAAACTTGTGGAATTCTTGAGTCCACTATGCTAAATACACCCTCTTTACTCTTCAAGTTGCTTGAAACCCAATCTACTATGTCTCTATTTTCTCCGAATTCTGCTTCTATAGGCTTCTTTCCACTCACTAGCTCCATTAACACTACTCCGAAGCTATAAACATCGCTCTTCTCGTTAACTTTGTACGTGTATCCGTATTCTGCAAAACAAAATAGATAAGTAAAATTGGATACATTGATTTTAAAACAAAACCCGGAAATCTTTCTACTTTCTAGCATAATTAATTAACTTACCAGGAGCTATATAGCCGTGGGTACCCGCGATTACATGCGTTGTATCTTTGGCAGTATTTGCTTGAACAATCTTGGCAAGACCAAAATCTGCAATTCTAGGTTTCAGGAATTCATCCAACAAAATGTTACTGGACTTTACATCTCTGTGAATTATCGGTCGGTCGCATCCATGATGCAAATACTCCAGTCCCTTAGCTGCTCCTACAGCAATATCATATCTTGTTTCCCAATCGAGCTCCATCTTTCTTGAAATATGCAGACGATCCCATAAACTTCCATTGGGCAAATATTCATACACCAAAAGGCTCGAATCTTCGCTGGTAATGCTGCAGAATAGCTTCACCACATTGACATGCCTAATTGAGCTTAAGGTCTGCACTTCAGCATCAAATTCTTTAGATTTTCCGCCACGTCTGGCGAGCATCGGGGTGGTGCTCCAGCTCTTTTTCCGGCCAACGGAATCCGTATTCCAAATATGTTTGACTGCAAGCTCTTTACCATTAGCAAGTAGGACTTTGTACACGTCTCCAGATCCTCCTCTTCCTATTAGATTCTCTTCTTTAATAGAATCAAGAATCTCATCCTCACCAAAGCTTAACACATGGAAAGACTTCACATCCCAAGATTCTTCCTTCAACGAACGTTCTTGATCCTTTACTTTCTTCTTTAAATACAAGAAGTAGAAAAGTGAAAGAATCAAGATTGCTGCTCCTACAGCAAAGCAAGCTATGACTGTACGGACTTCTTTCGACATGCCGGATTCTGGCTTGCATAGCTGAAAAGTACTTACTGTTTGACTACAGAGACCTGGATTTCCGGCGAAACTTCCATTATAAGCTTCAACCGATAAAGATTGAGGTATCCTGCCGGTTAACCTGTTATGCGATAGATCAAGTAAACTTAGCCTCAAAGAGGTCAAGCTGTTTGGAATTTGGCCTGAAAGTTGATTCTCCGACAAATTCAAGAAATTTAATGTCGGCAGAGATCCTAACGAAGGAGGAATTTCACCGGAAAGTGAATTATGAGCCAAATTAAGATCATTCAGAGCATCACATGAGCCTAATGAATCAGGAATCGAACCAGTGAGCATGTTATTCTGCAAATAAAGAGTATTCAATTGAGTAAGCTGTCCAATTGTTGCAGGTATGTTGCCTGAAAATTGATTGTCGTTGAGCTTGATTGAGTTCAGAGAGGTTGCTTGAGATATCTCTGCCGGTAATTCACCTGACAATCTGTTATTTCCGAGGAACAGCTGCCAGAGAGCTTTGGCGTTCTTGATATCGGAAGTCACCGGACCTTCAAACCGATTTGACTCGATATCGATTATGTTGACGTTCGGCAATCCCCAAATTCCGGCGGGAACAGTACCCGAAAGCGAGTTCTGACTAACTCTAAATCTCGTTAAAGTAGTGCAACTCGCATAACTCGGCGGAATTTCGCCGGTAAGGTTGTTATCGAGCATCAGGAGGGCATCCATAGTTCCTTGCTTGCACATATCTGGTGGAATAGGACCGGTCAAGAAGTTCTCTGACACGTCAATGTAAATAAATTTGGCCCAAGAACCAAGCTGTTGAGGAATTTGACCGATTAATTTATTTTGGTACAGAGAGAGATTGACTAGTTTCTTGAACTGGCCGAATTCCGGCGGAATTTCACCGGTGAGCTTGTTTTCGAATAGCTGCAGGGTCACCAGATTACCCAAGGATTTCAATTCAGACAAATCGCCTTCAATATAATTCGTGGAGGCGTCGAATTTTTCCAGTTTCGATAGGTTTCCGATTCCAACAGGTAATTTCCCGGTCAATCGGTTGTTGTAGAGCTCCAATTGCCAGAGGTTCTTGAGCATTCCTATCTGGGAAGGAATTTGGCCGGAAATGTTATTATCGGAAAGCTCCAAGTTTATTAGCTCAACAAGGTTGCCAATGTCCGGTGGAATTGTGCCACCTATACTGCAATTGGATAAATAAAGCCAATTCAACTTGGTTAGCTTGACAATCTCAGCCGGAAACGGCGTCGGATCAAATGAATTGTCGCCTGCACTAAGACTAAGAAGGCCTGTAATATTTTGCAGGGATTTCCATGGAAAAACACCTGAAAATCCACTTTGATTCAAGAACAGGTGCTGTAATTGGCTCAAAGAAGAAAACTCAGGAAATGGACCGTTAAAGTTATTATTTCCCAAGTCCAAGTATTTCAAATTGGTGCAGTTATTCAGATAAGCCGAGACCCGACCCGACAAGGAATTGAAACCGAGTGAAAGCCTCTCCAAAGATTGAAGCTTGCAAATAGAATCGAAAGGAACAGCACCCACTAAATTCCGATTGGAGAGTTCGATTTCTGTAACAGAATTAACTGAATTGCAAGTAATTCCAGTAAACTTACAGACAGAATTACTGGAAGTCCATGAATCAAACACATTAGAATTTGGATTTTGAAGTGCGGTTTTGACATTCAAAAGGACTTGAAGGTCGTCGGATTTGATAAAAGAGAAAAGGGAAAGAAAACAGAGGAGGAAGAGATAAGAAGGAAAAGGCGTTGACATGTTGGAAATTGGATAGAAGAATTAGAAACAGAAGAGTCGTTTTGCGTTTACGAATTAATCAGAGAAGAAGAAGAAGAAGAAGGTGGTGGCATTTTTAACAGAGGTGGCGGGCGGGGGTTTTAGATTACTATTAGCATTGTTGGCCAATGTTTGTATCTGAGTTTGCTTACGGTAGCTATTTAAGGGCTCTGTAGTCTCTGTTGCAACAGTGCTTTTTTTTTTTTAAAAAAAACAGTGTCTCTAAATATCATAACAAAGTGATTTTTTCTTTTTCCTTTTCATTGCCATAGTTTAACAACCATTTGATACATGACTGAAGTCGATTTTTTTTTTTTCAAAAGAAAATCACAGTGGAAATCTTTTAACAAAATTGAAAACAATCATATTAATATTAATTATTGGCTACAAATTTCCTTTTAGTAATTTTCGTGCGTTGTGGATAATATATTTAAATTGACTAATATATATAAGTGAGATACTAATTCTTGATTGTAATTTTCTTTTTCTACAAGAACTCAGTACACAGTTGGTTTCATTGTATAGAGATTAAGTAGAGTTATTTTGAGTAATAGTAATAAATGCGGTCAAAAGTGAGTGGAAGACCAGGGACGACTCATTCTGAATCAATCATAAGGATTGGGTGGTAATACTGATTCCAAAATTTATAGTTGCTGCGACAAGTTGTATGTTTTGTGGGGAGAAAGTTGTCCAACCACTCACCTACCGTTGAAAATGGAAGCAGCCACGAACTAAGCCACTAGCACACTGAAATGTCCCATACCCTATCATACATTTTGCCTTTTTAGGGATTAAATTCTGCTGTTTCTCAAACTGAAAAGCATACATATATTACAACACTAATAATAACATCCAAATTTTCATTTATTTGATTAATAAATTTTCAGTTTTAGTTAAGATTATATATATATATAATTAAAGAGAAATGATTATTTCTTATGGGAGGAACGCCAAGTTCAAGTGGTGTAAAAATATTTGAGATTACATAAATATGATATTAAGTTACAAAATCTGAGATTAAATAAATATGATCTAGTATGAATTTAAATTTTTAAAAAATTACTACCTTCGTGTTTTTCATTTCTTTACATTTGCTTTTCATCAGTACCAATAAAATCAACTTTTCACTAATACCAAAACACAAATAATAATAAACAATTACTAATCTTCTAAAAAATTTACTTTTTCACCAATATCAATAAGAAATAATAATAAACAATTACAAAATTTACCATAAATGGAAACGTAAAAAAATAAAAAACACACACAAAAATAGAAACGTAAATAAATGAAAAACATGGAAGTAGTAATAACTATTTTGTTATTTATTTTTTCCAAAAGGAGAGAGGTACGGGCAGTACCTACAATTTCTGCACGGATACAAATTTTGCTTGATCGTTCATCTTTCCTTGGACTCTTTAAATATTTCAAGTCTCCTCCTTTTTTTTACCACTTGATAGTTAGGAATCATAAGAGCATCTCTAATGGTAGTGTGAATTACAGCTGATATGTCAATTAAAATAAAATATGTGAATAATTACATGGCTAACCGTTTATTTTTAGAGTTTAACTTTTAAAAAATTGTCTCTAATATAAAATCTTCTATTTTCTATTTGCTTCTCTTTATGGGGTTCATAATTTATGGATAACCAATCACGTAACAACTTTGACATAGACAATGTCTAACAGATTCTCCACAAATAAAAAGTCTGCTGGACATTGTTTATTGACACATCAGCTGCACAGTCAGATACACATTAGCATTGAAGATGGTTTTTTTTTAAATTATTCCCATTAACAGATTCTCCACAAATAGAAAGTCTGCTAGATATTGTTTATTGACACGTCAGCTGCACAGTCAGATACACATTAGCATTGAAGATGGTTTTTTTTTTAAATTATTCCAATTTTTCTGACGTGTCCATCAAATGAAAGCAATTCACTGTTGCATTGGAGATGCTTTAATAATGTAGAAAAGAATGATAGGGTTTTGGAGTAACATGTGGGTTGCATGAGACCAAAACTCTCTATCTATTTTGTCACACCCACACCGTACCGCACATAAGGGAGATTTGGAACGAATTTAAATTTTAGATGATTGAAAAAAAAAAAGAAGAAATAAATAGAGTTGGTTTGATCTATAAATGCGGGAGTCTTAAATCTTATATGAAAAAGAATGTTAAGTTTATTTATAATGTTTATTAAAGGTATTATAGAATTTTCACTTATGTTCAATTAAATCCAATAATAGTTATTGATAATTTGTTTAGAAGTTAAATGTCACTTTGGATATATTACTTATACAAAGATGAAATTTCCTCACCAATCTCCAGCTATGTGAAACCATTCGGAACATTGCAGTAATCTACATGTCAGCATAAATGAACTTTAGCCCAATTGACTAGAGTCAGGGACGTAGCTCCGTATGGGTCAAAGGGGGCGTTGGCCCTATAGAGTTTTGGAAAAAAAAGAAGAGAAAATTTGGCGTCTAGCAGTGGCCGGAAGAAGAAGAAAGAAATAAAAAAGAAGTACGAATTAATGAACCATTTCATTAATTCGAAATGCACCGTTCATTAATTCAAGTTTTTTTACCCTAAATCAAAATGGCGGCGTTTTGATTATTTAAAATATAATAATAAAAAAACATTAAAAACGAAAAACGTAACAGAACAGAAGCTATCTTCATCTTTCTTTCCCCCTCTCTTCTTCTTTCTTCCTCCGATTCTTCATCTCCGAACTTCCATACTTGGCCTGCAGCTGCTGCTGTTGCCGCCACCCCTGAGCTCTGCTGCTAGAAAAGTGAGCCCCTTCCCTGCTCAGCTAGTTACGTCACTGGCTAGAGTGGTATTCCTTTAGGGCCAAGGTCAGGGGTTTAATTTGTGATGTGGATAATTATTGAATTTAATTTGTAATTTGTAGCTTAGTTGTTATTTGTAATTTGTGATTGTAAACGAGTTTTCAAATCGATGCTCACGTTATATTTTCACAAGATCTTTATAGTATTTGAATTGTGTTGAACCATGTAATATCACAAAACAAGATTGTAGCACACAGAATACTTGATTGGCAGAAAGTTATTTTCCAAAAAAAAAAAGATGAAGAAAAGTTAAATTTACATTTAAATAATTGCGTTTGGTTCAAGTGAAGAAAATATAAAAAATAGTAATAAAATATATTGATATATTTATTTATAATTAAATTAGAAAGGATAAAAGATATTAGTTTTATTTTTCTAATTAAATTTTTTTTTAACTTTAGAATTGAATTCCATTAGATTTGAGTTGAGAAAGTAATTTTTTTATCTATGTAGAAAAGTAAAGATCAAGCCAATTTAACTTAAAAAATTAACTAACCACTAAATTTCAACTTTTTTTTTTTTAATCATTATATATACGTGAAACAAACAATTCCGAGGATGGAAAACCTCAATTCGTGGATTAAATTTGGCAGTGGGCAGGAAAGGGAGGAGAAAATTCACATCTATCCATCTGTGTGGAAGTATAAAGAAACAAAACTCCAAATTTGGAAATATGATTGCGCTCTTTTTTATTCTAATCATGAAAGTGAAAGGATAAGAAGCGTCAAGCAGCCGACGTTGACTATCAATCTGCTTCGCTTGTTTTTATTTTTTACCCAGCACGTTGATATTTGTTTTCTAGAAGTTTGCGACTCCAACACTCTCTTCTTATGCGCGTGTCATCACCTCCTTCCTTACCTGACAAAATCATTATTCCCAAGATTATACCATTTCATTCCAGAAAATTACCTTCACGCGCCTTTATCGATCGCTCCGTGTTCCTCGGCTTTTTTTTTTTTTCTTCGTCGCTTGAATTTTTAGTGGGCTGTTGTTGGGTTTGTTTGTCGTTTTGGTGAGTTAATTAATTAAAATAAGATTTTTTATTATTATTAAAATAAGTAAATAAGATTTTTATTTGGCAGGAATAATTAGTAGATGTAATAATTAATCTACAGTTTGAAGACTAAACGGTGTGTTTTCGGTCAACTAAAATAGGAACATAAAACCAAGTTTCAAATATCAAAACCATTTTAAAACTTTGGTTAAAACTTTACACCACTGACATTAGCGAGAAATTCTGGCAAATAAGTCTAAAATTACACTGTAAAATTGACATATAATAATTAAGTAAAAATTTTCATAAGTACGTCCACATATGCAACAATTTTTTTAAAAAATTAAATTATAGATTATCTATATTTAATTTTAAAATCAATTTTAATAAATTAACTATATACAGGCAATCTATGATGTGATTTTAAAAAAAAAATTCGTCCGTACGAGCATGACGTTCTTTTACAAACCTCACCCAATAATATTTACAAATATTAGACTAATTATATAGTATTAAATAAATAAATAAAAGAAATATTATAAAACAAATTTGTGACCATCAAAGAAAATAAATTATAAACATTTTCAAATTAAATAAAAATTCAGAGCATTTTTAATGCAGAATTAGAATCATCAGGATAGTGTGGTTTGGTGGTTATCATGTCAATAACATGAAAGTCTTCGGTTCAATCTTGAGCATCAAAAATATTTTTAATGCAAATTGTGGTTTTTAATTTCTTCTAATAATAAATATTTTAAACTTAGGAGGGCAGTGTGCCCTTTGCTAAGTCCCTGCTTTCTACCATCATTCTGGTTTTGTATTTTAATCCATAAAGTTTGTTATGATTTTATCCTATTATAAATCCAAAGTTTGCATCTTTATTTTCAAACCAACAAAAAAACAAAAAAAGTTTGCTTGTTTGCATTAAAAAATACCATGTAATTAGTTAATTACAGTGATTTTGACTTATTTGTATTTTATTCCCTTTATAAGAAATTATACAATTTATTATTTTTATTATAAACACATAGTTTCTCCAAAACTGCCGGATCTCTATATATATATATGTAGGAAAATCAAAAACTTATAAAAGAAATAATATGAAATTTGTTAAACTAATTACTTTGACTTTAATTTAATAATGAGACACTTTAAATAAAAATTTAAATTGGAAAGTTATTCCAATTTGATTTTCTTATAAAAATATTAATTTTATTGATTGGCTTGAATGAAGGTATAAATTAAAGATATTAACTTTGTTGATTGACTCACTTTATTATATTTGATTTGAAAATTTTTTATTTCTTTAAACTTTACAAATCAAAATTATTTAGAAGTATATTAATTATAAAAATCTTATAAAAGATGGATTTCTATGCCTCTGTAAAAATTACTATGTCTTTCCTTTTTTATATGATTCACTTATAAATATATTAACATTATCATGTTTGGTAAATTTCAAATCCTATGCGAAAATTACTCTTTCTATTCAGTATTATGAATGACGACGATTAATCAATTCATTAAATTAAAACGAATGTTTTTATTTTTTTATTCATTTCCCTTTTTCTTTCATGATATGGTTTCTTCTGTTTAGAACCATTTGCTTATATAAATACTTTTGCAAAAGGCTCCAAATCATAAAGTTACTTCTACCGCATATCTTCAAGGTTTATAAAAGTTAATTGTCTCTATTATCTATTAAAAAAAATTCTGTTTGGTGAGATACTGATGTAAGCATTGCTTTTTTTTTTTTTTCTATTTTTAAGTGCAGACTACGTATTACTTTCTTTTCATAAAAAAAAAAAATGTTAAATTGATGTTTATGTTTTTATTGTTTTTTTAATAAGATCTATTTGTAATTTGTGTTTATAGATATTTAAACTCCATACTATATATTTTTTTTTATCTATTTTTTGTAGAGACAAGTGAGTCAATAGTAATAATTAATTTTCGTATTATTACTTTTTATCTTATTTTTCAATTTGAATTTTGAATATGACGTATAGTGAGTTTGTTTGTATAAAATGGATAATAACTTAAAAATTATTAAACAAATTGTACTTTCAATTATTTAAAAAAAAATATACTTTCAATTAGCACAACTATTATTAGAAAAAAAATTTCAATTAATTATCAGATTTGAATTTAATAATTAAAGAAATGAACTATCAAAAAATTTTGTACTAAAATTTAGTTAAAATAAAATTCTGGGAATAATGAAAATTTTACAATAATTTATGGAGATTTGACTTAAAAATAATTTAAATAGTTACAAAAATTAATAAACTTTTGCACTAAACTTTCGTTTCCCTATGATTTTGACTTTAAAAATAGAATTTTAATTCAAAATTATAATTGTACAATTAAAAATTTTACTTCAAGACAACCATTTTATCAAGCATATATTTAAATATTAAATATAAATAGCAAATTTTTGCTCTTTCTTTAAACTTACTATAATTGATATTTAAATTAAAATTTAAATATGTTAATTGGTTAGCGAAATTTTTAAATTTAAGGTCCTCAAATAAATATATTAACAAAATTATAAATTAAATATATTTACGTTACTTTTCTTATCCTTGTCACTAGGGGTGTGCATCGGTCGGGTTCGGTTTAAACCGAACCGAACCCGACCAACCCGAAAACCGAAAATTTTTAATATTAACACCCGAACCGAACCCGAAAACCCGATTAAACCGAACCGAACACGTCGGTTCGGTTCGGTCGGGTTGGTCGGTTTTCAACGAAAAATACAAGGAAATTTGTCGATTTTTTTAGGTTCAACCCGAACTAACCCGAATTAATTTCTGATTTTTCCTAAAACGTAAAACCGAACCGAACCGAACAACCCGATTAAACCGAACACGTCAGTTCGGTTCGGTTCGGTCGGGTTGGTCGGGTCGGTTTGGGTTTTGCACACCCCTACTTGTCACGACCCAACTCGGGGGTCGCGACCGGCGTGCAGTTAGACTGGAGTCTGACCGCACAAGCCTGTAAAAGATTAACCTAACTGCCTTAGCCAACTACTTAGGCCCAAATCCACTGGCCTAAAATGGTTAACCTAAGTTGACTAAGTGGGTAGTTGGTCTAACTTATATATCATATCCAATTTCAATCCATAACCGATGTGGGATCTTACAAACTTCCTCCCTTTTGCGCACAACGTCCTCGTTGTGACACACAAACACAAATAGAAATCTCACTAGGCGATACTTCCGGCTGGTGAATGGCATTGATACCATTATTGTCACGACCCAACTCGGGGGCCCGCGACCGGCGTGCAGCTAAATCGGAGTCTGATCGCGCAAGCCTACAAAAGATCCACCTAACTACCTTAGCCAACTACTTAGGCCCAAATTTACTGGCCTAAAATGGTTAACCCAAGTTGACTAAGTAGGTAGTTTGTCTAACTATATATCATATCCAATTTCAATCCACAGCCAATGTGGGATCTTATAATCCTGTAGCTATTTTTTAGCCATAATTTTATTTTATTCTGTCAAAATATAAAACTTTATGTATTTTAATATTCCCACTTGAAAGATAAAAAGAGTATTAAGTTATCTTAAGGTAAATATTATTATAAATATCTCATCCAACTAAAAAAAAAAATATATCATAACAAAATAAAGAAATAAGTTCTTAATTTATGGAATTTTCATAAAAATAAGTCAAATAATTACGTAATGGGAAAATTTATTTATTTCTTTAAAAAAAACAAAAGTTATCATATTTTAATTTTATTATTAAAGATATATCATTATGAAGATTGATGTGTCATTTAGGAAACATAATAAAAATAAGTTCTTAATTTACAAGAATTCCATTAATATAAGTCAAGTAATTAAGCAATAACAAATCTTATTTATTTTTTAAAACAAAATTAAAAAATTATCATATTTGAATTTTATTTTTAAATACATGCTATTATGAAGATTAATGTGTCATTTAAGAAATAAAATAAAAAAAAATCTTAATTATGGGAATTTCATGAAAAAAGTCAAATAATTAAATAATTCCTGAATTTGAGTATTATTTATTTGGCACTAACTGTGCCAAAATTAAGTAATTTATTACGTTACCATATTTGTGAACTAATTTATCACTAATTTGTCGACAATGAGAAAATTATCATATTTGTTTAAAATTACTTCTATCTGTACTAATCAATATATTTACAACAATAAGTTTTTATTTGATTTAAAAGATATACAAGACTTTATTCGTTTAATCAAAATCTATATAGTTTCTCCCTATTTGAGGTTGTTGAAGTGAGGTGATCGTAGAATTCATATGTTTTTATGGTTCTTGCATTTTCTAATTATACTCTATGTATTTTTCTTAAATATGTTTGTAATCAAATCATTTAAGCAGATGACAAAATTAAGTAACTCGCGCGATATAATGAATACCACTATCTATGTAAGTTATTCAAGTAAACATTTATATTAGTTTAATTATTTTTGAATTAAACACAAAATTTCATTGTTTTGTTATTATAATAATGTTCTTATCATTTCTAATATACTCACATTGTGCTTTATCTATAACCTTTACTGTAATTTTACATTAATTAATACAATCTATTGCTTATAATAAAAACAGGTTTTCATTATTTTTTCTTTAAAATTGCCATAGGTTGATTTTATCAATAATTTGAATATCGGTACAGAAAATTGGGTACTAAAATATGTGTCTTACATACTTAGAGAGTTATACTGTAGCACCCCTTAACCCGATCGTTTACGGTCGAACCAAGATGTACCGCATTACATATTATATGGTATACAGCTCATATTTTTACAATTTATTAAAATATAATTTACAATATTTACAACATTGAATAAATGGAAATTTAATTCCATCTTTCTTTACTATTTCTTGATTTAACTTCACAGTATATGCTTTGCTAAGTAATTCTGGTGAGCCTGATACTATTTGATTGTATTGATTCTTCTCGCGTCTTTCAGAAAACCTACAAGTTTAGATTGAATCAAACTTGCTGAGCGATTTCGCTCAGTGGATACTTTTAACCATAAGATAACAATAATAATATTTTCATGCAATTAAAAATATAAATGCAATAATTAATATTTTAATGAAAATAAATTCAATAATAAATATTAAAATAGTAATCAACTCATTTGAAATAAATAATAAATCAATCAATATCAAATTTACTTATTTGAATTATTCAAGTGGCTCTACTAAGAATTTAGTGAACACATGGGTAAAGCTTAGTGTATTTAATTTACGGTCTTGGATAACTCTAGGCCCACAGCCAGAGCATCCTATTTTGACCGGATTTTGGATAACTCTGGGCCGTAGCCAGAGTACCCAATTTTGACAAAAGTCAATTCGCATTTTGACGGCCGTATTCAAACCATTCAAAGTGTAACCGGTCGGACCTGATTGCAGGCTCTGCTCGGTTTATCCAAAGATTGACTTTTCTTAAGTCTAACTTAGTTGGTCGTAGTACTACTCAGTGTATGATGCATCACACCCTTATCACACTAGTTCACTTACCTAAGTAGAGCAAAATATTTATTTCTGAAGTATTTTCTCAATTCCATTCCAAATCACAAAGTATAGCACAAATAAAATATATTCCAAATCACAATTAAATCATAAATCATATATATTTTGCCGAATCACAATTTAATCACAATCATTATTCATATTTTTCCCAAATCATAATTTAATCATAAATAATATATAAATATTTTCAAATCACAAATATTATATTTTTCAAAACACAAATTAAATCTCAAAATATCGAATTTCATGAAATTTATAATAAATCAATAGCAAATTTAAATGCATGCAAATTTTAAGAAAATATATTGGTATTTTCGTAGTTAAATTAGCAAACCTTATTTTTGCGGTCTCCTTTAATTAACAGTTCTTTTTTGTTTCGGTTCCTCCTTCTGCTATTCGAACAAACCTAATGGCATATGTATTTTTGTAAGAAAAATATCGTCTAAATATTTTTCTATAATTGTCTCCTTTTTATTTCTACATATTTTCTATTTATTAAGTGTCCAATATTAATAATTGAGTTTCTAATTATTTTCATATCAACTTCATAAATTTTATAGTAGTCCACATTTGTTCTTTTAGTATCCAAATATTTTATTCTAAATAAACTCCATTAAATTTCTATTTAATTTATTTACTATAACTATTATTTAAATCTCTTTTCATTTTCTATATATAAAATACATAAACATTAACTAATTAAGTCAAACTATAATTATATACATATAAATATACTTTTTTGATAGGAAAATTGTGTAAAACTATTTTTCTTTATATACCAGCATTTTTTTTATTTTATAATTTTAATTATTAATATCCAAATATTTAAAATCCAATCTCCAAATATTTTTATACTGAAATTAAATCAATTTAATTATTTTTTTATAATTTCAGATTTATTTTTAAGGTCCAAGTAATTTATTTGGGTCCTTAAAATATTTAATTATCAAAATAATCTCAAAATAATTAATTTATTAGGTTATTGGACTAAATTGAGAAGCTAAAATAAATTTAGATATTATTACCTAAAAAGAATAAGGATGGAGGGATGAATATGCATAGCTAAAGAAACTTCAGGGGCTGATCTGTAAATCTTACAAAATGAAGCACTAAAATGGATATTGTCCATCTTCTTCACCATTCTCTGCAACTTCACGTTACTATTCCTTTTTTTTCCTATTCATTTAATATAAATTTTTGCTCCAAATTTGACATATGAATATACCAAATCGAAGCTCTTCATGTGAGGATTCTGAATATAACCTCTGTTTCATCATATAATCATCAAAAGACGTCGAAAAATTGATATGAATATTTTGACCCATTTAACTTAAATGGGTAACCCGATTGAAACTCAACTTTTCGGCGATGGTTTGAAGCGCTCCTCATCTCTAAATTAATCACTGAACTGAGAGGAGTTGATATCTGGTTTTGGTTATTGGATTTGATGCGCAGAATGAAAAATGGGTTTTACTTTTTTTTTTCTTTTCCTCTGCCTATTGATCTCGAAATGGCAGTGTTTCTCATTTCCCTCACTCTAGCTTACTTCCTTTCAGTCTATATACACACCTTTTCTTATCTCTTAAATTCAATAAATTTTTTTCTAATCTGACTGCCATAATTCAAAGGTTGGCAGCCGCCACCTTTGTTTTGTTCTGCATTTTCTTCTTCCTGTTACTTCCTATATTATCGTCTTCTACTACTTTTTTTTTCCTCTATTATCAACAACCAACAAACTAACCACGTTTTCTTTTCTCCCTTCGTTTGTTTTAAAAGTTTTCCCCAATATTTCCATCAAAATCTGCTCTGGTGGGCTCTCTCTGTTTTTCTAATTCAACTTCTTCATTTTTATTATTTTTGTATTATTTTTTTAATTAATTAATTTATTTGTTTTTATTATTAATTATTTATATTATTTTATTAATAAATATATCACGATGACGAGAAAATTATGACGAATCTATCGGTATAATCTGTTCGTGAAAATATTACAGAATAAATTTATAAATGAATAGTAAAATAGTAACTCTAAGTTGGTGATGAATAGTTACTATTTACGTTACTGTTTACATAGTAAATTACTATTCACATTACTATTCACGTTTACTATTAAAATAGTAAATTACTATTTATGTTACTATTTTCGTTACTATTGCCGAATAATAAAATAACAATTTGATGGTGAATAATTGCTGCTGATAATACTAGCTTGGTTAGAATAACTTGACTATAATATTTTTAATAATTATTGTTAACTTAGTCATTTTTAATTTAATATTTAAAAATTAGGGTGTTACAATCTGAACAAAGCAGAGTTTGAAGGGGACCAGTTCTTGTTGATGGAAGGAGCAGAACCAAAAGCACACCAAAACGATGCGTTTTGGGCAAAACAGGCCAGAACAGAAGCAATGCAAACAGTGTCGTTTTGGTAACGGGACAGGGCACAACGATTCTGATGACTCCAATACAGTATCGTTGTTGATTTTATTTTGCTTTCTTTTGTCCTGATTAATTCTATTGAAATTGCTATGTTAACGACGAACTGATAAATTGTTTGTGTTTGGATTTTGGAGACGAACCTTAGAATTGTTTTTGTTGATTGACGTGTGAAATTAATTTGATTATTATTCATTGTTGCGATTCAATTGTGGTAAATATTTCTTGAATTGAATTTCTACTAGCGCTTTTGATTCAAGTCTGTTTTTATATTGTGAGATTGAGAAATCCGCATATAAATTGATCACTCATAATTGAAAAAAGTTATATGCAGACCTTGAGATAGATCGATATAAATCATCTGGATTAGAGTTAAATTTAATACCAAAAATTTATAGTTCCAATTAATGCAAAACTAGGGATTTTAATTATAAAGATATTTCAATTAATCAATTTAAGATTAGATGTTAATTAGCTAAAAAGAGTGATTAACATAATTCAGGAATTCCTACGTTCTAACAATGAAAACAAAGCTTATTCACCTCTCTTTGATAAATCATTGTTCTTTTGTTTTCTGAAGTGGATTATTGTTGCTTGTTTTCATTTATTTTAAATTTATTAAATTAAAATAACTTGAATTGCCAGTTAGATAATAGAAAGAGAGTTAGTACTCCGATTATTATATTACAGAGAGATATGTGCATTTATTTAACAGTTTGTAGGGTAGTTGCTTAGGTGCATATCAAGTTTCTCTGACATGTGGGTCCATAGTGGGGAGGCCTAATAGCCTTTTCGGATTATTTTCATGCTCAGGAATCTTTTGGCTATTATTTTTATTTTGGTGACCATTTTTGTATAATATCCCAAAACTATATGACAGTGAAGTCATTTTTTTGTTTTTGATACAGTGAAGTCAGTTTTTTGCACTCTTTGTGATTGTGGCTTATGCCACAATTTTTTTTTCTTATTTTTTCCCATAGTTACATGGGTGATAATGATTATCCAATCAAGGCTCCCAAGTTCATGTAAGGAGACTTTACGCCTTGCTACTAAGTTATTTCTTATACTCGATTTACCATGTGTTTAGTGTTTGTAAAATTATACCACCTCTATTCCATTTATATAGAAAAAAGAAAAAAAAATTATTTTTTAAAGACAAGTTAATAAATTTTTCTCAATATTCTTATAATAAAAATAATGAAAATGTTAATTAAATTATATAATTTATGTGTTGATATTAAATTTCATTAAGAATATTACAATAATTTTATTTTTTTCCATAAAAAAAAATTTACTTATTTTTACTTTCCTTTAATAAAAATTTTCTCTAAATAAATCGAATATAAAGAGCAATAAACGCAAATACCAAAAAAACAATTAAACAGCCAAGAGATGAGTGTATATCAATTAGATAATACAATTAAAAAGTAACCAAATTAATATTATAGAATTTCTTTCTAAATATAGATCAAAGATGATTACAATTAACACACTCCACAAAAAAAAAGAAAAAAAAATTACAATTAGACAAACTCTTTTGATTTGTTTCAACAGCCTAAGAAACTACTTTAAAGGACTAAAAAAACAGTCCTTCAAGTTAATTCTACTATGAAAACACAAAAAGATCAAAAAAACAATTACAACCTAGAAATCAATTTTCAATTTAAGCCTCAAATTTCTTCAACATTTGGAAAATTCTTAAACATTCAACATTTCTAGCTACACAATAGACTTTCTGAGCTCTATTATATTAATTTTTGAAGTATTAGTAATTTCTAGTTACTATAACCTGAATGAAGAAGATATGTTACCTAATAAAGAAGACACCCTAAAACAAGGGAGCGAGGTGACTGTGTGGAAATGATTCAACTCCTGGTACCAGACGTGCTCAGTTCGAACCCGTGAAAGCCCCTCCTCCTTCAAATATGTGTAAGTAATATCTATGTAAAAAAAAAGACACCCTAAAACACCTAAGAAAACACCTTATAGGTTTTAGCTGAAAGAATGATTTGTCTTATTCCTCCTATTGGTGATAAGAGAGCTATCATTATACCAACAATTGTTGAAACCTGAGATTCAGCAAATACAAAATTGCATTATCAAATTAATTTTGTTTTCAAACCATTTTTTCAAAACAATTTAAAAAATTTCAGTTTTATGCATCAATCAGTATATATAAGAATAATAATAATAAAACTTACCCATGATGCAATCCAATGGAAGCTCCATCTCTTTGGTTTATGAATTACCAGCCACATTATACAAGGGATCTGAAACAAATAACATCTTAATTTATTTCAGCTTCTATACATACATATATTCTCTAATGAAAATATTATATATAGTAATAGTGATTGTAATTACAAAATATGAAGTGGACGCAAAAACAAGTCCTCCAAAAAATCCAAGCAATCCTCCAAAAAATGGGATGCAAATAGCTACAAACCCTGTCGCGGCTGCAATAATAATATTGATTTATTAAATGCTTTAATATAATATTTATAGATATGTTACAAATAATTGAAAATAATTTGTAAATAACTTGCCTACAAATG
This sequence comes from Croton laevigatus, assembly GCA_949640765.1. Lineage (NCBI taxonomy): Eukaryota > Viridiplantae > Streptophyta > Magnoliopsida > Malpighiales > Euphorbiaceae > Croton > Croton laevigatus. Next base: position 21,676 of record CATIWJ010405985.1, read on the forward strand.
TACTACGAGCAATGAGACGAAGAAGTCTTCCCGGAGTGAAGTTTCTTTGTCGTACTAAATATGATTCAATTTGGTCAAATACTGGCATAGCAAAAACCTACAAATTACAAGAAAAAAAATAGTGTTAGTCAATGAAATAGAGGAAAAAAATGTAGAAAATAAACTTAGATAAACAAGTGGGTAGACTACTTATAATTTAAAAATTACTTATAAGTAGGTTTGACCAACTTATAAGTTTAGGTACATGAGGCCTAAATAAAATATGAAAATGAAAAGAGAAAGAGTGCCTGGTAGCTTCCAAGAACGTGGAAAAACACCATGAGATTGGCTGTGGCAATAAGCCAAGGAGGCTTTTCCAATGAAATAAGAACATCATCTTCTACAGCATCTCCAAATGCCCAAAACCCAGAAACAGCTACTGATACATAGCAAATTAGAACAATTATATAAGCAAGAACAACCCCTTTCCACATGGGTTTTTTAGAAGGGCAATCTGGGGAAGATGGGATGGTTGCTTGAATCTCAAGAACCACACTGTGTCCTGCATATGCAAATGCTATTGTTCCTGCTCCATTTAGAACATCAAACACAATCCCAGCTGTTGTGTGAGATCTAACTCCATATCTTGTTGGGTGGTTTTCGCTTCCCCTTATGCTTGATGTCACAAATGCCACCATTGAATAGCTGGACCAAATAAATTTGAAACATAAGATCCAGTCTTGAAAAAATAATAGTAATAATAACATGCTACATCATTTACAGATAAGGTGCCAACTGGTTGTGGCTCAGGTCTTCTCGCTAGAGATTCTGGGTGTGATTCACATTTTGTGTACCAATTTGATGTATGTTTCAGAGGAAGGGCTGCCCCCATTGTGTAGCCCACAAAAAGAACCATGTTGTGTGGTCCAGGATTCGGATCATTGAGTCTTGTTATTAATCCAAACAAAAAATAAGCTAAGTAGATGTGGTTCAATTGATTTTCTCGTCTTTATAAGAAGTGAAAGTTACGAGTTTAATTTCACTAAACTACATTTTGTTACCCATTTGACAGTGGAAAATGGATAAAGAGTAGTTACCTGAAAGACATGAGAGCTGCAAATAGGGAAACTGATTTGAGAGAATTAAAATTAGGAATTTGAGAGATAAGAAACTGAAGAATAGTGAAGAAAAGGATGAAGTAAGTTTGTCTAAGATGAGCAAGTCTTGGAATGGCCAAATTGGCGAACTTCTTCAATGATTTGCCTCCAGTTACAGTATAAACAATGGTGGATGCAACTTGAACAAGAGTTTGCTGAGGCATTATAATCCAATACCCTAATTTTGGGCCAAAAGCAAACTCTCCAAGCTCTGGGTATCTATCAAATCGCTTTCCAGGTACCACTTCATGCAATTCCACAAGTTGCCAAAGTGAATATAATGTTATTGCCCAAGATATCACTATGCTACTTGTTCCAGCAGCCCTGCAAAAGTGTCATAATAAAACAAAAGTAATTTAGGTTGATATCATTAACAATGTGTTTTTAATATCAAATTTTTAATATTTATGAAATAAAATATTCATATATACTTATGATGTGTAAATGTTTATTTTTATAAGTTTTTGTTGACAATTTTTTGTCCAATCTGTGTGTTAAAATATATACTATCTCCATTCACGAATAATCGAGACTTTTATTATTTAAGCTCTATTTTTTGCATAAAATTTTTGTCAATTTTATCCTTAAAACTATGAGGTTAAGAAAAAAAAGTGAACCCCATATACGTATGCGTTAAAATATAAAAGGTAAAATTGTCCACTTCCAAAAAAATAGCAACTTTTTCCTTTTTTCTCTTTTCCTAGTAAAGAAAATGCACAAATGTCTCTAAATTTATTTTTTTTTTTTTTATTTTTTGTGAAGGGAGGTAGTATATATTAAGTATATATGTAGGCATACCAGCCAAGTTGAGACATAGCAAAAGGCAAGCCAAGAACACCGGCACCAACCATGGCAGTGACATTATGAAAAGCAGAATACCACCACTTGGCTTCTCTCGATGCCGTTATTGGTAGCCAATTTTCTATTAAGTCTTGTCTTCTTTGCTCATCACTACTTCTATTTCTATTTTCTCCAGTAATGTTCTCTTCTCTTCTACTTTCTTCAGTATTATTAGCTTCTTCTTCTCTAATGTTTTCTTCTCTTCTACTTTCTTCAGTATTATTGCCTTCTTCTTCTCTTCTACTTTCAGCAATACTCCCATTTTCAATATTTTCCTGCTATAACATTGTAATTCCAATAAAAATGGCTAATTATCATATTGAAATAAAAATAATTGCTGCAATGATAAAAGAAATGTGACAAATATATATATATACTATTAGAAATTTTCTAAGAAAACCAAAATCCAATGTTAAAAGTAACAACCAATTTGCATTATGAATGGAAAAGATTGGGTTGGAATGGTCGTAAATAGTAGTGTCAGACCCAAAATCATATGGGTCAAAAAGATATTTAATAGAGTTGGGGTCAAAAAAGTGGTCAAAACACTATTTATGCATTCTTTGTACTATGTTTACCTATTGGTTATTAAGAGAAATAAGAGGGAATTTTCATTTGAATGGAGTGAGTTAACACCATTATCAACCACCTAGCACCGCCCCTGAGGGTCACCCCATTAATGGATGTTGACGGTGGTTTATTTAGTGTATGGGGCGGTATTCCAAAAAAGTAACAATATGAAACATTTTGCAGAAATAATTTGTCATAGAAAAAAACACTATAATGATGCGCATACCAACTTAGCTTCAGGAACTAAAGAAGAAGACTCTGGGTTAGACATTTATGAAAGCTTTATTCCTGTTTTTTATTTAGATTTTAGTGGGCAAAGAGAAGAGAAGAGAGGCGACTAAAGTTGAAGAATATATATATATATATAATTAGATCCAAAATTCATGGATTGTTTGAAACAGTCAGAGTGAAAGTAAATTTTGCATGTTTCAGAGAATTAAGGTTGTCCAATCCATAGACAAGCTTATCGACACATCATATTATAAGCTATCAACACCATTGATTAAGGATATGATTTAGATCAACTTCTTTATCTAATTGGTATTTCTTTTCTTCCATCTTTCATTAATTAGTATTATTATTGTTGAAAAAGTAAAGAAAAACAAATCTCCAAGTAAAACGGAGCAAGAAACCCAAAGCATGACAATAAAATCATATGCGTTAATTGAATTATCTTTTATAATTAACAGTAAAATCTTACGCTACAGCATCTCCAATACAATAATTTTTATTAGATGTAAAAGGTCTGAAGCGACGTGGATGGAGACATCCTATTTAAAATTGTATATCCAATACAACACTTTCCATTTAGTTTTATATATAATTATAATTTAATGTGAAACCAATTATAACCCACCATTAAATGTAGATATTGTTTAGAAGACTTTTTAAAAATAAAAAATAGACTAGACAATATCAGTTTCACATATAGACATTGATATTGGAGAGCTTTTTCAGAAAAAGACTTTTATTTTTTTTATATGTCAAGTGTATTATTAGAGCAATTTGAGATACTTTAACACTTCATTCATAGTGGAATGGACTTGTTGTCAATTTTTATTCTCTTTATTTTTTAGCATTTTTTATTTTAATATGAAAATTCAATTCTTCGAAACTAAAAATCAAGTTCCTCAATTTTTTTTAACTCAATAAAGTATTTTATTGGGTCAAATAAATCAGTTTTGGAGCAAAATGAAATTACAAGGTTTTTACTTATTAGTTTTGCTTTTGAATAAATTAATATAACCACTCGTTAATTTGATGTGTCAACTTTAATTTTAAAAACTTGACTCACAATACTAATTTTTTTATACATATACCATATCTTGATTATATAACTAACTAATAATTTATTCAAGATTTCTGCATTTTAGCCTTCAATTTGAAAGTATAATTACTTCCATAAAATCCATAATATTTAACTATTTTAGTCCTTTCTATTAGAATGCCCATATAACTGCACCTAAAGAGATGCTTTACTTTAAATAAGAGGTGTACTACTACACACAAGAACAAAGAAAATGAAAAGATGATAACGTTGATAAGAAAAAGAAAAATGGATGTTCTTGCTAATAAGAAGACACAACGAGTTTCTGTACATTCTGCTTCATGAGTGCTATTGCCTAAGCTGCATAATTTTAATCCAGTAGAACAGCAGTTCATTACATGTCTTGCCTAGGCTTTCGGCTTAGCTCCGAGTAATGACCGCCCATTAGCTGCAGAATCTCCCCCCACAGACTTTCTGATGAGGAATCTGATGAATCACCACATATCAAATTTGAGCTACACGACGCCACGTACCAATAGTCCGATTCTATTTCCTCCCTCAGCTGATCCAGTTGCCACCCTGCATAACCCACAAAGAATCTGAAATCTTGAGGCTTTAACACACCCTTTTTCACAAGTGCTGCAGCTTCATCCAAACTGTTTCTCGCACCAAAGCACAAGCCAGGGACCACCTCTTCAAACCCAGGAAGCTTTGCTTTTTCTCCTGTTTTTAACAAAAACATGCTTGCCTCAAGTGGCCCACCAAAATGCAGAGAGCAATCAGCAAATGTCGTTGCTAAATCAGGATTGTTGGGTTTCATGTGTTTGATCTTTTTGTTAAGTGGCCGATTAATGACAACTCCAAATGGCCCTTCCTGTGGATGCCTAGTTCCTGATCTGAGGAGGAGAACAACTGTTCTCTCAAAAGTGCGAACCCCGTCAAGTTTTTCAGTGGCAACAAGTACACAGCCAGTCTCAGGCAATGAGATAGGATGTGCCCATTTCAGACCAAGTGGTTTCGAATCTACAGGTGTGCCAGATTGGTTGGCTGCATCAGTCTCAGAAATCTCCGCCTGTTAAAAAAAAAAAAGGGAATTCTCAAGCAAATATTACTGAAAAGATAATCATAATACAATATATCATTCAAGCTCAATTAGAAAAGAAATGAACAACCTGCTCCTGAATAACCATTTTCGCTCTGAATTCTCTCCAATCCAAATTTACTCTATGGAACTTCTGGGAAGCATTATCATTTGATCTTTTGTCGCTGGGAGAGTTCCCTTTGGAACCATCTCCTTCTGGTACAGACCGATCACTATTTCCTGAAAAAATGTCATCACAAGCATATAAAACCCTCATGCAACTTCAGCAAGTTAAGGTTCAGTTCAATGATGCCATCCAGGGAGACAGACACACATATAATAGTCACTTAGCCTAGTTCCAGATGATGACAACCAAGCCATTAACACTGTATCAGTTGAATTGCTATACAAATACATCTTTCTAACCTATGCAAGAAGATTTGAAGAAAGATATTAATTTCAAGCTGCCTGGTGCTCTCTTTATGCAAGACAGAGAAAATGTCAACTCTAGAGAGGTGAGCGTATTCAGATTTACTAAAGGGAAACAACTAAGTTTGAATGCATATTCTGGAGGGAAGGAGGGAAGAAGGTAAAAACTGGCATAGTTAGTTGAATGGATGTGAATCTCAACAAATTACTATCCACTAGGCCAAAAGTGTTAAGCAGCCTAAACAATGCTATCTTAAGCCAACACTACAGTAGGAGAGAAGTTCTGCCTGCATAAAAACCCTATTATTCTGCTCCAGAAGAATCAATAATGGTTATGCCTTCCGATTTCAAGATTGTGACCTCAAATCATATTGGGATTTAGATTAATTAGGAGTCACCAAGTCAGGGAGTTATCTCATGGAATGCACGAGTGTTGGCTAACCTCACTGGGAAAGAGAGGTCAAGGAAGAAGAAAGTGAAAACATAGCCTCAAACCCTCAATCAAATATTTTGTAAAAGATATAAATTGCCTCAAACTTACGAATTACTTTCAACTGAAGCCTTGAGCACCCACAACTGAATGCTATAAATTTTCCAGGGTGGATGATTAATTCTCATGGACCATGTCCTATAATCCCTAGAAAGATAACACCTGCCCCCGACATTAATTAATCTTTCTAGTGCAATTCTCAGAGGAGCAATCTTGATTGTAATGCAAAGTTTCTGCAAGGCTTCCAATAAGAAGCTCTCTTCCTAGTTTTTCTCTAAGATTTCCCTAACAAGGGAACCATGACAAAACTTAACATCTACAGGTTACTTCAACACAAGTTCCCATCTAAATTGTTGTCAATTAAAAAATGGTCTCAATTTGCTTATTGCAACCAGTCATAAGAAAATGACCTTAAAATAACATAAGCATTTCTTATTAATCCTAAAGCCAAAAAGGATCTGCATAACCTGTCTAATGCATGTTTAAGTTGGAAAGAGCACCAAAACCAAATATCAATGCTATGACAAGCAGAGATATATTTCCAACTAGAGCACATATGAACATATCCAAGTACAACCACTTGACAAGTTTCTAACTCTACATATTATGTCCTGCGATTATTTGCGGTGTCACATCTTTCCCCAATAACAAACCTCTTCAAATTTGTCCCTTCCATATAGACATTTAGTAAGAAGAGCTTTATTAAGTACAGAAAGTTTCTAACTCCAGCCTGCAGTGCATGTTCTTTTGCTATACACAGAAACTGACAATAACAAAAGCAATGGTTTCAACTTCTTAAACATGGAATGAAGAAATCATTAGCAGCAGACAATCAAAGTAGCAGTATGCAACTAGAAAAATGTTATGTGATAGTGATGGCAGTAATTATCATACCAGGATGACAACAACCTTGATGATCAAGGAGTGACAAGGACAATGATGATGGTCATAATGATAAATGTAGAAGCAATAACAAGGAATAGTCTTAATTGAAGAACTCATGCTTTAGTTAATTCATGAGATTGAGGCAGATGGCATATTACTGCAAAACCATTATACAGGATAGTGCTGAAAAGTTAATATAAACAAAAGTGTAAATCACATATTGAATTAACAAACCACAACAATAATGCTAAATAAATCTAAGACACAATATCAGCATATGAGGAAATATCCTTAAAAACTATGCTTAACTGAAGATATGAACATAAAATCAAAGAACAAAGAATATATGACATATAACCTCAATGCATAAGATGAGTGAAAAATCAAATTGAAAAAACAACCAAAAAGTAAAAGATAAAATATTGTAAAGAAAAACCCTCTTCACTAATTAATGCAATTTAGTTCATTGTCAGGACGGCTAAAATATGGAAATTTTGTAAAGAAAATATTTAGATCTGCACTAACCAGAGAAAACTGGTAAGATAGTGCATATAACTGGTCCTTAGAAGTGAATAGCCACCTATATCAAACTGACTTCATGAGCTTACCATTGTAAAAGCATAGTCATTTCCTAACATTACATAGATGCTTTGAATAAACCAAAGCCAACACTTCCGTTTAGCCACCAACATCAACAACATTTATGTGAATAATGGGTCACAAAAAGACTAGGGTGTAAATGAACCATGCCACTCATTACCTAAGGTTCAGCTCTCTAAGCTATTGAACTACGCTCTATAAACATTGAATAAACTAGCCAAGCTTGAGCTTCGCTTTTTAATTTGCACTTATTAATTTGCAAGCTGACCTACAAAATTAATAACAACAACTAAGCCTTAATCCCAACAAGTTGGGATCAGATGTATGGATCCTCCATCTATAGGGATTGCAAGGGGCCGGATTGAACCGTGAGAAACCGAACTGGCAGGAACCGAACCATAACCATCCAGGGAGGGGCTGGTTCAGGTTAAATAAGAAACTGTACCACAATGAACTGTCTGAACTGCCAGGCAAAATAAATCATCAGAACTGCACTTGAACCGCACGTGAACCGCCTAAACTGTGAACTAGCCCCTAATTGACAATTCGTATGGTTCATGAACTGTCCGTGAACAGCCCACCCATGGTTTGGTTCCACCAATTCTTGAACCATGAACCGACGATTCGAGACTCCGAACCAAACCGTGGCCAAGTCAATATCTACTAACCACTGTACCAAGCAAACTGCAAGGCAAACAAGAAATAAATAACAATAAAATCCCTCTATGGTGGCTCCAGGACATGAGTCTTATGCCTATATTATGGTCTATCTTCTGCTAAATTCTCACTAATATCGAAAGTCTATAAATTCTTGGCAACAGCTGCTCTCCAAGTATTTTTAGGTCTAGCTCTTCCTCCCTTGGCACCTTCTACGAGTAATGTAGCACATTTGCAGACTGCTACGTAAGACGTACACATACCATATAAATAGTCCTCCTCTCACTTTATCACCCACTTCTGCACCCTGAACATTTTGCGTAATATCTAAATCTCTACCTTTTTGCTCTCATCTGAGCCAATTTGTAAATATCATTATGCTCTTCTGTAGTTCCTAATTGTTAATACAAGTTTGCAAAAACTTTACAGTACTACCAAAAAACATACTAACTATCATTTTAAAAGTATACTCTAAAGTCTCAATTCAATATCAACATATGGTATCTTCTTGAGTTTGTTGAATTAGGATTTTTGTAGCTGGAAATTTATTATTGGTCGAAATTAGTTGGGTTTTTCTTTTTCATTTATGTGCCTTTCAATGAATATGGGTAATTTTCAGCATAACCATAATGGTACGCGTTTGGACAAGTCTTGAATTAGTTAAAATATAAGGGCTTAAGGTCTAGTCTAGAAAAGTATTCTCAAATCTTAAGGTAAAACTCCAGCGGTTTTGTAATAAGCAAGCATCACTCAAAAAAACAACTAGAACCTAGAATCATCTCATTTGAAAGCAAACATGTCAGGATAACTGATATTGAATTGGTGTGCTAGTATTGAAATGTAATCAGATAAATAAATTATTGAATTTACAGATAAAAGTGGATTCAAAGGAAGTGCAAAACAATGGCAATGCAATTCCTCTAGAGTTTAAAGAACTGCAAGATGGCTACAAGAAAATAATTTACTAGCTCAAAGAGCTTTATGAGATCACTCACCATTCTAGTAGGCATATAATCTAAACTTAGCTAAGTTTTTCATAATGCATATCAGGGATGAGCCAAAACTTACATCACTGCCATAGAAAAATGGCCCTCAATGGAAGTAAAAAGGATGAAGGAGAATAACAAAGAACAATAAGTAGCCAAATGGTCTATCTAATCAAGAATGTTATTTTTACATTGTATATATCATTCCAAGAAATCACCCAGTAAAGTAGCATAAGAGCCAATCCACCAAAACCCTTTTTGTTCACATTAGATGATGAAAATTTTCTGTTTCAGAAAGAAATATAGGTGTTGCACTTAAAAAGAATTTACCTCAGAGACCTAGTGCATAAGAACTAACTCAAACATCAATCAAATATCCAATATGACTTTTTTGAACCTTTTTTTATGCATATGTAAGATTTAAACATTATGCTCCAGAGCCCAACTCAATAGCATGTCTTACATATTAAGACATTGAGACCTCTATTTGTGGACCAATGGACATTTGAGTCAAAGAAATTGAAGAGAAATTACCAGCAATGCAAATTATTAAGGACCAAACAACCTTACCAGCTTCCAAAACTGGAGACAAGATAATAACTATGCAACATAATGACCTTCCAAAAATCAAGTTTTAACCTTTAGAGCATCAACAATTCAGTACAAATATGAGCTTGAGCAAATTATGAATGAGTGCACAATGTCCAGGTGGTATGAAAAGCTGCCATATGGAAAAATATGACTGCTAACCTAAAACAAAATTCAATGCCAAATATTCAACCTATTCCAAATTCATATCAGCTAAAACCTTGATCGTAAGTTCAACAACACCAGAAGTGAAACAAGTCAAGTATTTTTCAACTCAAGCAAACATGAAACAAGACTATAATTTGACTAAAACCCATGAAGCTCCCTATTGTTCAGAAATTATATTATTTCAATTGGCTATTTCAAAATCCTTCTGTCTTTCATCCGCCTAGCAAAATGGCTACATAGCAATTAGTCTACAGCGTTCAATTTACAAAATTCATACCCCAAAAAAGGTAATAATTTTTGGATTTTTTTTTTCTTCTTGTCCAGTTTTTCTGACATGTTGAGTACCCCACCTTCAAAATTTAAATTAGACACTGATAATCAGTAGAGCTGCATCCTTTCTATTTGTGCAGAGCAGCACCATGATAAAATAAAATGCTGTTATCCTTCGAAATTAAAATCAGCCAATTACATTTCCTATTATAACTCATTCCCCATCTAATTTCCCATTTGTTCTAATAATAAAATATCAAAAGATTCTGATTTTAATAAACATATTTTCTTTTCAATATCTAATTTCCTTCACACAAAGCACTAGAAATCAATTAAATTAAAGGAGAAGTTACCGTTATTATTCTTCTTAGCCATGGCTCTAGTAATCAATGAATGATAACCATAAGAGGAAGAAGAAGAAGAAGAAGAAGAAGGCGACGATGAGAGCTTGCGCCTCAAAAACCTGATCTCGAGTAGCCTTACTTTTCCAAAATTCGAAGAATTTGGCTTCTCGTGAATCAACGAATAATTCCTTACACAAAAGGAAGGACCATGGGTTAAATTCTTCAAATGTATTGCCCAGGGATCCATGGTTTCAGAAATAACGGAAACGAAGGAAAGAAAATTAAACTTTCCCGGAAAATTAAATTGCGCGAATGAGTGATTGAGCAGAGATTTCCTTTTTCTTCGTTTTTTCCCTTTCAATCTGAGAAATGAAAGTGAAAGTCCACTTCAACGTTAGCAAGAATGGTAATGAAAGCGTGAGAAAACGGGTTAAACGTACGTGTGCGTATATACCAGTCTCTTAAAACGAATTTTTCAGGTTTTCTTAATATATTTTTTTAACTTTTTTTTTATTTAGTAAAATTGATTTTAATTTTAGGTGTTCAATTTTTTTTAAATTTTTTATATAAACACTTTTTTTTTTGAAAATCTTTATTTTTAAATTTTTAAAATAATACTAGGTGAAAGATATTTTTTATTTATAATTTGAGCTATTAAATTTATTTAAGATCACAGTAGTATTTTTTTAAAATTAAATTAATATTTATTTTTTATAAATTTAATTCTTTAAAATTTAAATTTCATTTTTACGTATGAACGAAAGTAATATTTGGTGATGGCTTTGGATATGAAGGTTGGGTTTGATGTCCAAATTGAAGTGCATAATGTGATGGCTGTTCATTGAGTGAATGGGCTGGTTAGATCACCCGTTGAAGCTGCTGCTCTTGTGGAAGAAATAACGCAAATTTTAAGGTCTATGCCTTATTGTGAAGTCTATCATTCATGTTTATTGTGAAGCAAATAATTGTGCTGATTTCTTGTCCAAATTGGGCCACCATTCTGGTTTAGGAGTTCATGTGTTGTCGCACCCTCTAGAAGGTTTGAATTATTTTGATCTCAGTGGCTCACCCAAAGTCAGGAGTTGTGTTTACTTTTCTAACAATTTTCTTTTGAATCCAAAAAATATATATTTCTTAAACAAAAATAAATTTCTTTTTAATAGTTAAAAAAAAGATCATGTATATTAATTTTGGAAAACAGCAATTACAAGATCTTCAATACAACTATGAATTAAATTTCAGTGACAAGTAAAATGACAAGCTTGTTTAGTTAGAACATGAACAACTTCGTTAGCTTGTCGCCTAACCATACCAAAGAAATATTAGACATTTCATCCAACAAGATTTTGATATCTGAAAGAATGGAAGACCAACCCGAATGAAATTCAACAGGACCAAGTAAAGAATTGTGAAGCCTTTGACAATTATTTTCAACCATTGCAACCACCACAGAAATAGTCACATTCAATTTTATCCAATATAGGATTTTCCCTAAGTGCAATTGCTTCAACAACATAAGGATGTGGTATATCATTAAAGAAGCCTGAAATAGCAGTACAGAACAAACTCCCATAATCCTGCAGAACACCATAAAAACATAATGCTTTTTTTTTTTTTCACAAAAATAAAACATAATGCTTGATATTACAAAAATTAAGTCATCTAAATTTAAATTTTTAGATTTTCATATGTGTGTAAGTCATCTAAATTTAAATTTTTAGATTTTCATATGTGTGTGTGTGTGTGTTTGTGTGTGTGAAGGGGATTACAATTCTGTCTATTTGGACACGTGAACATGTTGTTTACCAACTCTGCTAGATCCCAACCACCATTTAAATTCCGGTTAGTAATGTTGATAATTTTTGAAAAATTTGATAAATCAGTAAATGAAATTTCAATTTCATAATCAATAATGGTAATAATTCTTATCTCTAAATTTAAGTCAAACTTTAGCTGGTCGTAACTATTGTAAGTTTTTTTTTTTTAATTTTTTAGAGAAACCATCGCAAGCTTTTAACGTTTCATTATCTTTCACATGAATATCAACAACTATATCCATATTTTTCATTTCTTTATATTTTTCTTTTTTTGGTGTATTTTTCAATTCTTTATATCTCCATTTATAGTAAGTTTTGTAATTATTTATTGTTATTTTTTTTTATTGATATTGGTGAAAAAATAATTTTTTTAAAGGATTAGTAATTATTTATTATTATTATTCATGCATTGATAAAAAATTTATTCTAAAAATAGAAAATTATTGCAATTCGCTTGTTTTCATTTTTTTTTTTAAAATCAAGAAATCCAAAAAGTTTAAGCAATATTGTACGTTGAAAAACTCAACCAATAACAAAATTAACAATGTACCAAATAATTATAATTACATAAATTAGTGTATCGCAATACAAAACCAACCAACTACTTTAAAAAATAAAAAATACTATATTTAAAGGGAAAAAAATTAAGAATATTAGTACATGTTATTTAAAAGAAAAATAAATGTTGACAAATGACAAGGGAACACGTGTAAGTCAGTAGCCGAAGAAGCCACAAAAAGTAGTGCTATTCATGTCTACAACTTGAGCAGTTCCCTTCCCTCCATAATATTTGACCTTCCCAACCATTTTCTCACTCTCTTTTCCTCTGGAAACAAACAGAAAACATAAGCAAGCATAACATACACATTCAGTTAGTTAGTGCTTAAACAGCTGACAAAAAAGAAATAGATACTAAAACCACCACAGGTTGTCAAATCTCAATAATCTTAGGCCTCTCGCATTTTTAGTTTACAAATTTACAATTAATTTTTACTTATTTTTAGATTTTCCATTATTGTCTTTACCTGTCTCTCCAACTCCCATTCTGTTCTCTAGCATCTTCTTCTTAGTTACGCAAGAAATTTGCATTTAGTTTTTTTTTCCCCTTTTCCGAAAAATTAACCTAAACCCCACGCCAGAATCCTTGCATCAGACATTGGGTTTTAAATTTTAAACATTAATCTTTTTGTTCTACGCCGGGATTCTGGCCAGGGTTTTGATTTCCTCGTCTTAAGTTTTTGGCTCTTCGGTTCTTTCCTGCAGAAAATTAATATTTTCCATTTCTTGAATACAAGTCTCATTTCTTGATTTTCATTCTGTTTTTGGAGGGTTATGGAATCCAAAAACGATAATTAAGCTGTTGATTTGCGAACCCACATTTTGGATATTGTTTTTGAGAAACAAAAAAAGCGAAATGTTTTAAAAGGATATTAAAAAAAATGAGAAGAAATTTGGGTTTCCAGCAAAAATGTCAGGGAAATCATCTACTAGATGGTGGTAAAAATATTGCAGAAGGTGGTATTTTGCGGTGGCCGTAACGTAAGCACAGGAAGCAAAAGAAAAGAAAAGAAAAGAAAAGAAAAGAAAATTCCCTGTTTGATTTTGGTAAGATTATGGGCTGTATCTGCTCAAAAGGAGCTGTAGATGAAGAAATAAGCATTAACCAAAGTGAAACAAAGAAAGAAAATGAATTGGATAAATCATCAGTTCAATTGGTTGCTCCAACACCTTCCAAGAAAGAGGAGGATGTTAAAAAAGCTGTTGTTCCATTGGCAGAAGACAGTGGAAAGATTTTGGATAGAGCAGCATCAAAAAGTCATCATCAAAGATGTGCTACAATGGATGCAGGGTCAAGTAGAAACAATCAACAAAATATTGTGACTAAAATAAGTAGTATGCCTCATGGCTCTCAAACTGAGCTAACTGCTGCTGGTTGGCCTAAATGGTTGGCCTCTGCTGCCGGAGAAGCCATTAAAGGCTGGCTGCCTCGTCGAGCAGACTCATTCGAGCAGTTAGAAAAGGTCAGTATATATATGTTCATATTCTTTTTAACTTTGTCATTTTCTTAATTTGATAAAATTAGTTAGTATATAAATTATAAAAGTGCTGAACCTGGTCTGTATGTATGTATTCAGATTGGACAAGGAACATATAGCAGTGTATATAAAGCCCGTGATCTTGATTCGGGGAAGATTGTTGCGATGAAGAAAGTGCGATTTGTGAAAATGGATCCTGAAAGTGTCCGTTTCATGGCTAGGGAAATTCATATTTTGCGAAAACTTGACCATCCAAATATTATGAAGCTTGAAGGCATTGTTACTTCCAGGATGAATGGAAGTTTATACCTTGTCTTTGAGTACATGGAGCATGACCTTGCTGGTCTTGCAGCCTCTCCTGGTATCAAGTTTACTCAACAACAGGTATGCCCTTTTCCATTATTTATAGATAGATTGAAAATGAAATTGTTTCTATGTTACATAAGAGTTTTTACTTCTGCAGATTAAATGTTATATGCAACAACTTCTTCGTGGGCTCGGGCACTGCCACAGTCGCAGGGTTTTACACCGAGACATAAAAGGTTCAAATCTTCTGCTTAATGATAAAGGAGAACTAAAGATTGGAGATTTTGGTCTTGCAACTTTTTATCAGCCTGGCAAAAAACAACCATTAACAAGCCGAGTTGTAACCCTTTGGTACAGGGCACCCGAGCTTCTACTTGGTGCTACTGAGTATGGAGAAGCTATAGATATGTGGAGTGCTGGTTGCATTCTGGCTGAATTATTTGCAGGCAAGCCTATTATGCCTGGAAGAACAGAGGTACGCAATGTGCCCGTTCACCATTATTATACTAAATGTAGCAGAAACTTTTATTTTTATTTACTTGGTGAAAATTGATTCTCAGGTGGAGCAAATGCATAAGATTTTCAAGCTTTGTGGTTCACCTTCTAAAGAGTATTGGCAAAAGACAAAACTGCCTCATGCAACTAGTTTCAAACCCCAACATTCTTATAAACGTCGTGTTACTGAAACATTCAGGAGCTTCCCTCCTTCAGCTTTGTCTCTCATTGATAAGCTTTTGTCCATGGAACCAGAAGCTCGAGGATCAGCCACTTCGGCTCTAAACAGTGAGGTAAAGATATATTGATAGAAAGAAAATCTGATATTGACTAAAGACTAATTTAATTGGAACTTACTGAGAGTTTTGTACTCTTCAGTTCTTCAATTCAGAACCTTTCCCTTGTGATCCATCAAGTCTACCAAAATATCCTCCGACCAAGGAACTAGATGCCAAGGTTCGAGAAGAGGAAGCCACAAGGTATGCTTAAAGTAACTTAATTTCCCAACAAGAACCGAAGAAAACAAAACAATTACTAATTAAGGTATATACATATATATTGAACATGCAATTCCAGGAGGAGAGCAGAAGAAAAATCTACCCAAAGAAACATTCAAGAATTGATTCCTCAAGGACAAGCGAAAACAAACAGTACTAATTACAAATACCATATTCAACAAGATGTTGGTTCTGGGTTCCGAATGGAGCCGCCAAATAAGTCTAAGCAGCCGAGTACAGTGATACATCCAACAATGTTAAAGAATAATTCAGGCTCTTCAGGACGTAGCAATAATAATACAGAATTAGGGAGAAAAAGTACATACTTGCCTCAAGCTACTGTGGACATTTACAACTCTTCTCTAATGAAGGACAATATGCGAGATTCTACGGTAACAAACCATGATTCTACATTCATTTCTTTTACTCTTACTGTTGTTTTGTGATATCAAATGTTGGACTTAACAGAAGCCAATCGTGCTGTTTCAGGAAAACGTTCCAAGGAAAAACAGAATCCACTATTCAGGACCATTGATGCCGCCTGGAGGAAACATTGAAGAAATACTAAAAGAACATGAGAGACAAATCCAACAAGCTGTTCGAAAAGCTCGAACGGGGAAGTCTGGGACCAAAGATAGAATATATAGTTAATGTCTGGTCAACCATGTAACATAGCTGATTAGTGTACTTGTTTAGGGATTGTCAAATACTATTTTGCAGTGAAACTTTTAGTTTTATAAACTCCCAAACAATGTGTACAATGCAGTAAGGAGGATCTTTTTGCTTTTTAGATTTGATTTTGATTGATAGAATGCGTTTGATTAGTGGTAATTTAGTATCTATGAGAATACATATTCTTACACATTTAATTCCTGAAAAAAAAGGAAAATTAGGCTATGCTAAATTTTCCTTCATAAAAAACCAATTCTGCATAATAAATTAAGATCACTTAGAAAGATGGATAATGAATGCATAAATTTTTCTGTGTGAATTACAAAATGCATAATGGATTAAGTCCCAATTCCATTGCAAAAAACATTTGACATTCTTTTGATATGATTGGTTAGAAACCACGCAAATAGAAAGGATGTAGTGATGATCACGGTTGCCATTTAATTTTGTATGTTTCATTTCTTATGTTCGTTTTGATTCTCCTCCTTTATTTTTTATGAATGAGAAAATTCTGCATTAGTTTATGTGATAGTTTTCTTATAATATGTAACAAATTTTTTATTAATAATAATTTTTTTTTTGTAAAAAAATAAATTAATCTAATAAAATTAAAATATTAGGATAAAATAATCTATATTTTAAACTTAAAAACAATTTTATAATTTTTCCTAATAAAGAATTAGACAAGGCATGGAATTGAAGGAAGGAAGGAAACAAACAATAGGGGTGGGTAAAATCGAACCGTAAACCGAACCGAATTGAATAATCGATTAACCGAATTTTCAGTTCAGTTTTCGGTTCTTAAAATTTACTTAACCGAATTTTTTGTTCGGTTTTTGGTTCGCAAAATTAATAAACCGAACTAAATTTTACAAGTAAAATATGTGTAAAACCGAATCCAAACCATAAACAGAACCGAAACCGAATCGAAATTTGGTTAACCGAATAATTCAATTCAATTTTTAGTTCATAAATATTAAATTCGATTTTGAATCAAAAACTAATTTTTTATTCAATTAATTAAACCGAATCGATTTTACCCACCCCTAAATAATATGGAAGTAGTAGTAGAAATTTAAAGGAAAACAGACACTAGTTAGTAATAGTATCATAATTCTCTCTTCCCCCAAAAAATAAAATTTATCTGGACGTGTGTCAAGTAGGAGCGGCACCCACATCCAGATTATCCTTGTTTTAGCCAAATTTTAAACAGCTGGTAATACGAAAAGGTTTGAACCATAATTTTACTCAATCCAGTAAAGCTCCGTACCAACCCAGCTTCTTTTTTTTTTTTAAGTACATACATACTAGTTTAATTATAAAATAAAAATAAAAAGATTTCAAGCCACTTGTCCTCAAACTGTCCAATTTGCTACTATTCACGAGCTCAACCGCGTCTGTTTTCATATTCTCATTTTCCAAGGTGGCCAGGGATCACAGAGTACTTTTTCTCAAACTTGAGGGAGCCATTAGGTCTCTGACAAAGTTTAGGGAGGCAAATTTCAGGATCAAAGTATGCATTGGCCCATATGAAATTAAAATATGAAGAAAGCGAGGGATTTGCTCAAATCCGGTAGCCGGAGCTTTCTTTCCCTCGCCAGACCACCACCGCCTACTCCTCTTCCTCCTGCAGAGGTATTTTATTTGTTTTTCCGCATTCTGTTTCTGGTAAACAAAATTGATCATTTATTGTTTTTATCAGATGGATTCTTTGGAGCGCTACTGTTACAATCCTAAATTGAACTGGAAACCTGAAGTTGAAAAATACTTCATCAATGCCTATGGAGCTGACCATTTCTCCCGCATTTCTCATGCTCTAACGTACTCACTCATCTTAGCTTACTTTCTTTATATTCTATGTAACACTATTTTGTTTGATTTCTACTGCAATTTTTTTTTGGTGATTTTATTCTGTTTCTTATATTTGGGCATTTCTGTTTTATGGTGTTTGATGCTTGTTAATTCTCGTTTTTTGCTTCAATTTGTGTTGTACAGGCGACCTTCGAGTTATTCTTGCATTCGTGTTAACACTCTACAGACAACCACTGATTCTGTGGTTGAGAAGCTTTTGGGTATTATTAAGGAAACTGGGTATGGGGACTGTTGTCATGACAGTACAACTGATGCAGCACAGGATAAGTCGCAAAAACATCTCATCTCTAAATGTGAAATACAAGGGTTGGATTATGTTTTGTTTGTCAAGGGTTCAGGTCCGCACACAATTGATTATGGTTTTACACCAGAAGCACCTCCAAAGGAGGTAATTGTGAGTAGAAAATGTGCTGAAGCAGTACTCCGAGGAGCTCAGGTAGGAAATTTTGTAATATTTGCATTCCTACATGAAAATGCTTGGTATACTTTAATTGGATCTTAAATGATAAGTAAATATCCTGTTTATTCCTCTTTCCTATCTGCTGCACACTGCTTTCCAAATTAAATTAATTATTTTTTTGTTTTTATGTTCTCAAAATGCATATATAAAGCTTTTCTTGGTTCATGTTGTCATACTCAAACTTTATGGAGTTGTGCTTCATTGCTTTTCTTATTTGTATTACTTTTCTTCAGCCATTTTGGTTACCTGTGTATTGAGTTGCTCATGATTTTGTTTCTTTGAGCCATTTCTTTTTGTTGAAATCACTAGGCATCAAATTTAAATTAGATGGAAAATAATAAAATTCTGGCAATCAACAAAATTTTATTCGTCATGTAGTAGGTCATGGAATAGTGACTACATGTTGTGCTTTCACTTTGTTTTCTCATGGTGATTTACCTGTAGGTATTTGTTCCTGGTGTAATGGCTTGTAGTGCACATGTTGAGAAAGGAGATGTAGTTGCAGTTTCAGTGGCTATAGAGCAACCAAGTCCTGATGGTGGATGGGGTATTCGCATGACACGTGGCACTGTTATTCAAGGACTTAAAACAGGCAAGAAGAATATTTATTTTAGACTTTGGCCTTTAAAGTGTTCTGCAGAATATTCTTTAATAATTAATGATACAGAATACCATGAAGAATCTGTAAAATCTGTTTTGCTCCTTAGTATCATTTTCCGCACATCTTGGCATCTCTTTCATATTTGTTTCAGACAAATTGAAATTAGGATCTCAAAAGAAAAACTGAAATTGGATATTTAGTTATTGATATTGTGTGAAAGATCCAAGAGTTTAGGCATTTTTGATAGAGACCTGCATTACCTTGTTAGTTGTTGAATTCAACACCATCAAGAACTATTGAAATTGAACAGAAGCCATTTTATTCAGTCATTACTGCTGTAGGTACTGATACAAATGCAATCATTTCGCAGAAGTTTCAAATTGTTACAAGATGATATTTATTCTAAATCTGATTTGGGTTCTTTTGGCTTCCTTTTTGTGGCTGCACTGATGTAATAATGTTAAACATTAAGTTTCACCTTATTAACCTAAATTTTATTCATTAATACTAGTGGTTTAAGAAATATAAAATGTTATCACTGGTGAACAGTTCACCGTATGAGAGGTCATTACTGTGGAGAATTAAATTATAATCAACTTTTTTTTTTTTTTTCCAAGTAATCTTTTAGTGAAATAAATATATAAAAGAATGTTGGTGTCAAAGGGAATCATTTGATTTTCAGTTTAAGGACTACTAAAATTTGCTTCTTAGATTGTATTCATTATTTCATGTTAGTCGATCAGAGTTACCTTTCTCTTTAACGTAATTTCTGCATTCTCATTAGTCATTTAGAAGGCTGATGGTTTTCCCTGTTGGCTTTAAGCTAATTTTTTCTGGTAAAAGCTTGAGAGTTTTCCATTGTGATATAATATAAAAAAAATAGATGTGTATTTCTGATTCAAAAGGTAACATTTTTTCTCTGTTCTGTTTGATTTAAGTTAAATTTTTGGCAGATGTATGTAGTAGCAGCATGTAATTTTTCTGACTATAATGAATGATAAAATCATACCTATACATATATACAATTTTTAAAGTTGTTATCAACACACACACAATGTCTAATTGACAGGGAAGTAGAAGTATGGAACAGTTTGCTATATGGCATAGTCCTTGTGCAAGAAGTCTCTGGCTTAATTTAGCATGTTATCTTTCATTCATATTTGATCTTCTAGTTGAACGTTTGACTTTGTACCATATTTTCTATGCAAATTCTGTGAGATCTGCAAGTTGACACTTGTTATTCTTCTAGATCCTTATTATTCAGAAAGAAAAGGCTTGTATATTGGTCAAGGAATGACAACAATGTCAAGGGCTGGGATATTCCGTGTTTCAGAAGGAATAGCCGTGGATATGCATAATCGAGTATTTAAATTGCCTTCTTTTCATGGTATACTTCACTCCTTATCTAATCTTTGTTATGATTGCTTGATTGCCTGTAGACGTGACATACCATATAGAATGTTTAGTCATGACTATCATGGCAAAGTAATGGTGCTTTTTTTTTTGTCTTGAGTTGTGCATAGTATATGATGATTGATGAAGGAAGGGGTTAGAAAGTCTACATTTCTTTTTTATCATTGGAATTTTAATTTTACTTTTCATGTTAATTAGGATTTCTACTTGTTTTTTCAAATTAGGTTTTTAGGTTTATTATTAAATTTCTTTGCCAATTAGGATTTAGTCCTAGACCTCTATAAATAGAGTGGTTTATGTAGCTTTAAAGGCATGTTACAACATCAATAAATTTGCTGTTGGGATCTCTCTCAAAGTAGTGTTTGTGTGGGGTCATCCGCGCTTATGTTGCGTCAGGTGGTATTAGAGCCACAAGATGGCTATTGGCAAAGGAAGTGATGGATGACTATTGACAATGAAACCAAGGATGCACATAGTGGAAGTAAGGAATAGCAGAAATAAGAGAAGAAGGAGAGAAGAGGAATATATGGGGAATTTATATTAGCGAATAACTGAGGTAGCAGAAATGAAAATTGCAACTGAGAGATAAAATACTTGATTTAAGAAATCAAGCCCCCAGAAGTTCTGAAAAGGAGTCGGGCCAAATACAGAAAAATTTTCTACATCCAAATGATCCCCATAAAAATGTAAATAGTACATATTTATGCTAGTTAGTTGCTCAAGGTGCCTTTAGCTGGTTGGAACAGGTGTAATCAAACCAGGAGCTGAAGAAGATTTATTACTTGAACCCAAAGCATTTTCTTGCAATCCAATTTTACCATTAGGCCCTTTATATTCCACAAAATTTTCTGAGCTTCCAACACTATGCATGTGCTATAACTACATGAATGAAATTTATAGTTTTTGACTTATTTTATTATCATACTATAAAGAATGACTTTCATACACTTCTCAGTTCTGGTGTAATAATAATCTTTATGATACAATATATTTCTGCATAAGGTGAAAATTAGGGGGTACATTTAATTAATCAAAATTTTCCCCATTTTATTATAGACTTCGATTGTTTCTCCATTTATGCCTCTCATTTTGTCTTATAATTTTGTGCTTGTTCTTAATCACAGATGTGCTTGAGGGGGAAATATTTCTTCAAAACTTGCCAAGCATCATCACTGTTCATGCTCTAGGTATTTATAATGTCCCATGTTGCCTCAACTGTATCGTTAATTGTTTTCTTAGTACTAGTTCTTTCTGTATCCTGTGTGTTTATTGCACAATTTTTTTTTTCCTGTTTGTTTGGGGACAGCACAAGAAAATGTCTTCCAATGAGGATTAACTTTGGATTTCTAGTTCGTTATGGAAGTGAAATGCTTGCAAAAATAATGTTATCTTCATGTAAATAGCCCTTAATGCACATGGACTTGCATCTTTAGAATCAAAGTAGCCTCCTATAATGGCTGTTAATACTCATGGGCTTGCATATCTGAAATCAAGTTAGCCTTCTCTGTCAATGTGATCAACTTTGGCAAGTGAGATTAATCAGCTTTTTATGTAGAACTCTTAGCATTTTTTAAGCTTGTGAGGTTTACCTATCTGTATGAACCAATTGGTACTTGAAAAAGGTAAATGGACAAAAGAAAATGGATCTTTACTTTTTTACTACATTCCTTTCAGTCTTCTAGTTTGCTTGGCCAGACTTGGATAGTCGCTTTCTGCGAGACACTGCACTTGTGGCTGTGGTAGGGTGGGTATTCCAGTGGTTTTACATCTGCTTTGAAGAGTCCTATGCTTTTCCTTAGAGGAGAGACATTTCCGTGTTATCCAGAAGGGAGAGTAGGCGAAGAGTTGTGCTATCAACCCTTATAACTGAAAAAGCAGGGATTGGGACATCCCAACCTTCACAAACTAGTTGCAATTCCACAAAGGATGATGACTGTCATTGTTATCAGTGTGACACACTTGGACATACTAGTGAGACATGCTGGACATTAACTCGCGATTTTAATTTAGGAACCATTCCAATATACACAAAAAGAGAAATTTTGTAAATTAGAAGTAATTTAGCTAATACAAGAACAACTTATCCACTGTGCTCAGTATTCCCCTTTCCCATCTATCCAGATAGAAGTAATTTAGCTAATACAAGAACAACTTATCCACTGTGCTCAGTATCCCCCTTTTCCATCTGTCCTGACAGACAACAAAAGAGAATTTTTTTTTTTTTTTGTTGCTTTTTGTCTCTCATTTCCCTCTACTTTTCCCTTAAATAGAGCATTTGATGTTAAGGTCTGAGTATACCAGAATTTCCTCATTGTCTGTGATAAGTACATATATTTTTCTGTTCTAATTTTACATAATGGTGCATACATCCCTTTTTTTTTTGTAAAAATATTAGAAGCCTTGTGGTAGAGGTTACTGTAATCTTATAGTGTTAATCTTAATTGATTTAGTAACATTTGATCTCTTTGTTTGCATAATACCTTTGTTGTTTGACGTCTTAGATCCTCAAAAAGGTGAACGGGTATTAGACATGTGTGCAGCGCCTGGAGGGAAGACAACTGCAATTGCGATCCTTATGCAGAATGAAGGTGAGATTATCGCAACAGATAGATCTCATAATAAGGTGATGCTTCTAAAAAGTAATATCTTCAGTTAGAATTTTATACATTTATCCTACCTTACAGTTCTTTCTTTATACATTCTCTATGCATAATGGTTTGACGTCTATAGATCAAATTTGTTCTAGGAAATTTACTTTTTGAATGCAAAGGTATTGATGAGGTTTTGAATCGTTATTGAATGATTCATGGACATTTTTTTTTCTTCTCTCTCTCTCTCTCTCTCTCTTACCACTTCAAACAATTTTGCATCATTCAATAGTTTACTACCTTTCAAGCTCTTGATACTTTTGGTATTTTGTTGTCGTGCTTATATGTAGGTGCAAGATATTCAAAAATTGGCTGCTGAAATGAATTTGACATGTATAAAGACTTACAAGTTGGATGCTCTCAAAGCGGTTGGTCGAAGAAATGAGTTAAATGATATGGTTGTTCATAATTCTGAATTGTCAATGTCTCATGATGAGAAAACAACTTCATCTGTTGAAGGGTTGAACCTTAATGAATCTCAAAATGAAATTGGTAGGTAAGTGTACCCCCTTCTTTTTGGTTATGTTTGTCCTTTATTTATGAAAAAAGAGGAAGTTGGCAGATTTTTAATGACTTGTATGGTAATGGGAAATATTGTCTGGGTTTTGAGTATTCTAATGTATTCATCATCACTTTTTTGCCTCTTCCGAAGTTGTCCTTTCATACATCTTGTTTAAATAGTCTCGATGTTTCTCCCTTTAGAAATGATGATACTCTATGCTTGAATTTTGTTTAAGGTCCTTTTGCCTAAGGTTATGTTCATTTCCTTATCACAACTGGCCTACCAGACTTCAAGTCATTTTTGGTGTTATACCTTGAACTTTGCAAAATGTTGCAATTATGTCCCATTTTGAAAATTCTCCACAAAAAGTCTAATTTGCAAAGTTTGTTGTAGTTGCACTTTAAACTGTAATTAAGAACAAAATTGAATAAACTTTTTGAAAAAATATATTTAAAGATAATATAAAATTGTGAAAAGATGAATAACAAGACGAGAACCAAAATAGAAATAAAATGTATTGTAGGACTATTTTTTTTCTTTTTTGTGTAATTCTTGAAAATGGTTTTTCTACTATGTATCTAATTTCTATATGATTGTTATCAATAGAAAAGAGAATGGGAGAACATATGTTAGCAAAGCTGACATCAGGAAGCATAACCGTAGAATGAGAAATGGACCAGGAAGAAATCAAAGTCTGGGTGGTAGGGTTGAAAACTCAAGAGGTTTTTCTCCTGATAGCTTTGATCGAGTTCTCCTTGATGCTCCATGTTCAGCTCTTGGTTTGAGACCTAGACTCTTTGCTGGAGAGGTAGGGCAATATAGAAACTGACTTCTTATTGTGCTGTAATGAAGCACAGTCTATATCTTTGAAATTAGATCAGTCATGCAATTATCAATTGTCATAAATATTATTATTTTTCCCCCTATTTAATGATTGTATGCAGTTTCATATTGTTGCAAAATTTGATTTCTTATTATTAAGGATTTAGTAGTAGCATAATCTCCTTTTTCAGGAATAAGAATTGGATCACGTAGAGAGGAATAAATATTGATTTCCAATCTACATGTAATTTCTCTAATTTTATAGATTTCTATTATGTAATTTTAGCTCTACCTCTGTAGCTGCCTTTGTTGTTTATGCTTTTCTCAGGCTAGCAGACTCGGGTAAATTTTAGTGGAAGTTAGTTCATAATCTTGTCCTAACACGAATATCATATGGTAATTCTAGGAGAGGTAAATGGTCATCGGTTGGGTATACTAGAGAACATCTAAAGTAGACCAAGTCCTTTGTCTAATGCTTACCCCCCCCCCCCCCCCCCCAAAAAAAAAAAAAAAAAAAAAAAACACCAAAAAATTAAAAAAAAGCCTTTTTATCTTGGGTTTAGCAATAGTATGGTTTCATCTTCTTCTCTTTCTTAAGGTGTTGGCTTTATTCTGTCAAATTGTTACCTGTATTGTTGTAGGATTGGCGGAATGATTTTACCTGTTTCATGTGAATATCTGATTTAGTTTGTTCATGTTGCATCTTTTCTAGGAAACAGTACAATCTTTGAGAAACCATGCAAAATACCAGAGGAGAATGTTTGACCAGGCTGTTAAACTCGTTCGTCCTGGTGGAGTTATTGTGTATTCAACGTTAGTATCCTTCAAGTATCTTATACATTCATTAATTATTTGGTGGTCCATCGGTATTTTTATTCTAAGGTTATTCAAATCAAGTTTGCTTCATTGCTTGTATAATATGCTGGCTGGGGCATATGCCTGGTTGATTTTGTGCCACCCTTTATGCTCCTCCTGATTACATCAGTTTTGTTGGTGAAAGCAAAATACTTCAACCCCCCCCCCCCACGGCATCAATATGATGTTACTTTAATTACTTAATATTGTTTAGCTAGTTGCCATAGGGTGGAAGAAATACTGGCAGCATATTCCTTGTAATTTGGTTGGTGCGCATTTACACTTACACAATTTGCTTTTGGTTGCAAGCTGTATTCATTGTTGCATGATAGAACAATTTAAATGGTCAGCTGTGCTATATTACAACACATTATATGAACGCTATCTGTTCTGGTGGCTTATAGTAATTTTGTTTATTCAATGTGACAGATGCACCATAAATCCTGGGGAGAATGAAGCACTGGTACGATATGCTTTGGATGCATATAAGTTCCTCTCCTTAACACCACAGGTCAGATTTTGCAAGTTGCATTTCCTTCTCATATAAGTACGATATGCTTGTGTCACTCACAAATGCGTTTTTCATCATAAAGAATGAACATCATTGATTACAGAAATGAAAATTTTGGCTACCTACTGGAATGAATTCTTGACTGAAATATTGGAAACATAATAAACATTAGCAAACAATCTTTAGCCCATGCTTTCGTCATCTTAAAACTAGGTAGATTTGTGTAAGCTTCTAAAGCATGGTGTGTGTGTATATATATATATATATATATTTCTGGTAGCGTTAGCTAGCTGCAATTTCAGATGATATTGAATATATTAGCTACTTTTTTATGGTTGGTTTGAATACTTATTCCGTAGTGAGAGAAAATTAAACAGGCTTATAACAAGGTAGACCTAGACATGCAGTCTTTGTAGGGATTAAAACTGTTTTCAAGTCTATCCAGCGTTTGTTTGTTGTAAATCTATACTAGTTAGTGTGTTGATGGTCTAAAATTCTACCCCGTGCTGGTTTGTTTTCTGGAAACTTTTCTCACTCTTTTTCCGAATTAAATGAATACAAAAAATGCTGATGCATGATTGCATGTGAAATTGAAGTTCTTATGATGAATTTTCAGCACCCAAGAATTGGAGGACCTGGCCTTGTTGGTGCCTTTGAATTTTCAGATGGATACGTCGAGTAAGTATCAAAAACCAATGTGCCCTTTTAAGAATTTTAATTGACAACTTAGCCCTTGCCTCTCTTGTTATGCCCTTTCTTTTTCTTTGTTGTTTTTATACATATGAATATTTTCCCAAACTATACGTGGGCTTACAATTTTATCTTTTTTTTTTTTTTGGCACTAGTGAAATTATATAGTGCTAAATTTCCTCGCCTTTTCTCCCCAATTTTTTTTACTTTTCTTTTTTTTCTTTCTGCACGGTCCTCTTGTTTATTCAGTGTAAACAATGTCATACATAATATGCTTAGATATTCATTTTCAATTGGTTGAAAGATTCTTCCATTACATTTTCCTGCTCAAATATTTGGCTTTCATAAATAATCACCGCAGGGAGTGGCTACGGCCTGGTGAGGAAGAACTTGTGCAGAGGTTTGATCCATCTTCTCCGCTCGACACAATTGGATTCTTCATTGCAAAGTTTGCGGTTGGGGACAAAAATATTTGAACCTAACTAGTTGAGGAAGTGTCTTCAAGACGTTGCTGCAAGAGTGTGAGCAGATCTGATCAGATATTTCCAAGACCAATTTTGTTTGAAGCAACACAAATTTTGGATTATTTTAACGTATGTTTTCATGTAATGCCTCCTTTAGTAATGGAACAACAAATATATTATTTCCTTGTAAAATTGAAGGTTTGAAAGTTTTGAAAAGTTGGTAATCTTTTCTTAGAGATGAGTATTGAGAATTGCCTTTTTAGGTACTAAACGGAGTTTGGAACATTCATCTGTAATTCAGTTCGGTGTTTAAAGTTAAGAAAAGTTAATAGAGCCCAAAAAAATTGTTGACTTATAAGATATGGAACATTCATTTGTAATTGACCTATAAGTTAATTTGTTGTTGAATTGTCAATTATCATCGATTACAAATACTTTAAATAATAAATAAATGCACATATAGAGTACTGGTAAGATACGATAAAATAAACATGTTTTGCAGTTTGGATGTAAATTTTTTCTATAAAAAACAGAAAATATATGTTTTAAACGTATTAATGACAAAAACAAGTGTTTTATTCAGAATAGTTGGTATATGAATACACATTTTAACTAACAAGGGAGAAATATGGAAATAAAAAAATGACCGTTGTGCTTGCCCCATTGATTTTAAGTTCTAGAAGGAAAGAGAAATGTGGAAATAGAGTAGACAAGGAACGCGACTGTAATGTTTTATTTTGTTTTAAAGTTCTAGAAGGAGGGGGAGGTGTAAGTATGTTTTTTCTTAAAGAAACGAAAAGGCTGATTCTTAAAAATCCACTTGAGCCGTTGACAGTTTTAGAATCTTCCAACTCCTAATCGCATAGGATTAGGAAGTTGGGCCACTTTTTTCTTTTTTATTAAGATATTAATTTTTGCAAAGATGTTCTTCTAAAAGCTCATGTAATTTGAATGATGCAATAATTTTAAACTATTCACTATAATTTATAGTGGATAATTTTCATCACAGTACGTAAATTTTGAAATTGTTTCATTTAGAACCCAATTAATCTTCAATTTATCACACTACAATGCCCAAACTTTAATTTGCATTTTTTTCCCAAAAAACTTTAATTTGCATTTCACCAAAGTGCAATGGTTGTGACAAAAGAGTAATAGAAAATTGCAATGCCATCCAGTAACCCTAGACCCACTAACCCTTTTTTATTTCAAGTTCTAGTATCTTCTGCATCGAGTACATCTTGATTATTGTTTAAAGTTGAATGCACTAATTAAGGATAAATTTGCAATTTAACAATTCTGATCTAATTGATTAATTAAGGACTTAATTAAAAAGTCTATCAAATACCATAGAGAAATAATATTAGGATTAGGTTAGAGATATTATGCCTATATTGCATGCTTTATTAGAGTCGAAAAATAATTTCGTATGTTGAATAAATCAAATAAATTAAGTTTTTTTAAAAAAATAAGATAAATCTTGGAAGGCCAAAGGTGAGGAAAATGGATACTTACCCCTTGTAAAATTTAGTCAACATGTATGGCATTAGGAGCCATAGGTCAATAAGTTGAAACTATAACACAAGTTGTTTGGAGACTTGCAAACAGAGAACTGTCGGAGATCGTTTGGTTGAATTTTTTGGAAATTTACTTTCTATTAAGTATGTTTATATAGAAGTTATTTTTAAAAAAATACAATTTAAAAGTGTTTAGTATTATAATGAATTTTTTTTTCAAAAATAGACTTATTTTTGTATTTTAAACATTAAAAATGTAATTTTATCACTTTAAATTTGATAGGTTTCCCTTTTTCTCCTTTAAATTGGAAAATTAAAAGGAGGAGAAGTTTTAATGTGTTTTTTTCAAAAATTAGAATGGGTAAAACAAAATTAACAGTTATAAATTTTTTTACATTTTGAAAAGTTGAATCCACTTTAACCACAGTCAAATGATTATTTCAAACGGTAAAAATGAGTGAAATAAGGAAGTGGTGGAGAGATAGGATTAGGGCATTAGATAAGATCTGAAAAGGTAGCAAATTGTCTCTCACACATATATCATTTTGGAGAAACTAAAGTGAACAACACGCAATTATCAGGTACAGCTATAACTATTAACTAATATGATCGCTGACCTATACCAATCAATACTTTTTATCATTTATTTTGTAACCAACTTTTGTTACTGCGAATTCAATTTTAGAATAATGTACCTCTTCCCATTTTTATTTTTTTTCCCTACCTCATGCCATGCATTTTGTGCATCAATCTTTTATAATAATTAATATAAGTGCGCGTATACATATATATATATATTCAACCAAAAGAAATTTATTTTTTAGGGGAAAGATAATTTAATTTTAAAATAAAATATATTTTCACAAAATAATAATAATTAAATTCAATAAATTATAAAATTTATTAGGGAGCATTTTGAATAATTTACATGAAGATTACAAATATATAATCCATAATTTCATAAATATTTTTAGGGTAATGTGAAAAATATGGTAAAACGGATGGGACAAAATCAAATTTTTTTTTTTTTTAATGTTTGTGGTTAAAAAAACAAAACAAAACAAAACAAAACAAAAGTTTGAAACAGTGAAATTTAAGGAAAATCAGCTGATCTTATCTTGAGTTGTACAACACAATACAGGATGATGACGGTGATAGAATTCGGATATGATATATATCCAGAAGCTGAGTTGGATCCCACAGTTACAAGGTTTGCAAAATTAGCGGTTTAGTTGATAGAACCTTCCATTTTCCCACACACAATTTTGACAAAACGAAAACGGCAACGGCCCGTTGATTTTTTTAGATTTTTCTTTTCTTAGCATTAAACTCATTACCTTCCATATTTATATATATAAATATATATTGAACCTCCCCTTTCCTCCTCACTCCATTCTTTCCTCCTCACTCCATTCGTTACAAAACAGAGCAATAGCAAAAATGAGTTTTTCAATAATCACCTCTTCTTCTTCTCCTTCTACCTTCCAAACCGTCAGATCACCCGTTCTTTCAACTCCAAAATCAAATCTTCATCCATCTTCTAATCTTTGCTTCAATACCCATTTCCCTAAATCAAATTTTAACTTCAAAAGACCTAGTATTTCTAACGCGGTCATGGCTGATTCAGTGTATGTAGAAACAGAGAGCTTTTACAAGTTGTTGGGTATTACAGAAAATGTTAGTACTTCAGATATAAAGAAAGCTTATAAACAACTGGTTAGAAAATACCATCCTGACGTCTGCCCGCCGGAACTTAAAGAAGAGTATACAAAGATGTTTATTAAAGTTCAAGAAGCTTATCAGACTTTATCGGATCCCAAAACCAGAGCTTCGTATGACAGAGATTTGGACTTTGAATCTTTTGATCTCAACGTTTTTCTCTAGTCATCAAACCTAAACAGTAATTAATTAATTAATTTACTTTGAAGAATTCATTTCCACATATTTTAATTTAGTGGGTAATGTTTTTCTTTCCATTTTCATTAGTTTAGATGACGAATTCTGTTGTCTTTTATGTATATATATTTTTTAATCCTCAATTGTTTAGATATAAAATTAAGAAAATATTCGTATATACTTCCTCCATCTAACCATACGAAAGCTACAATTTGGTTATTTTTATTTTCTAAAATTTTTTATTTTGCACAATTTTTTTAAATTATAATGTGCCATTAATTACTCCATCCATCCTTAAAAATATATTTATTTAATAATTTTTTTTTCCTTAAGAGATTTATTTCGTAAGTTCATTATAAAAAAAAAAAGTGACATTATTATGAATTGCGAAATGTAAGTGACATTAAAAATGTGTGATTTTTTTTTTTTATCTAATTTTGTTATAATCTAAAAATCGACTAAAAAAAAAAAATTTAGAACATTATTTTAAGGATGTTTAGCGAATGAAGTATTCCTGTTTAAGTAGCTATAATTTTCTTTTCCCCGAAAGTTTCAGTTTCACACGTAATTTCATTTTAATCACAAAATTCCAATCAGTCTCAGTTTTATTTTAGCAAAGAATTCGTTGGCACTGTTGAACTAACCGACATGACAATATTAATAAGCAAGTCTGCTTTTAGTTTTTGCCAACTCATTGTGGATGAATTTCTTCACAAAAACCGTGTGAATTGAGTAAACACCTCCATCAATCCAATCCACCTACTGTATATAGTATATAGCTTCCAATGATGATTTCAGCATATTCATTATCTGTCAACAAAAGCTCAAAATGGATTGCAAACATAACAATATTCCTTGTCTTGTCTCCTAATAGCAATATAATCATAACAAAATTTTTCCGACAAATGTGAATGCTTACTAAGAGAAAAGAGGAAAGCTTCTGCGAAATTTAAATTGAATGATGAGATAGGTTTTAGTCGCCGTGGCTGAATTGTTTCTGGATGTCTTTGAAGGATATAGTGGCAGATCCCCTTGCTTTCGCCTTTTGCTGTGAATGATGCTCTCTCCACCCTGTCATGTAAATAACCTGCAAAACCAATATGCAGAACAAAACATGAGGATTGCCCTATACAAATGTCCATACTTAATGTAATGCATTTCAGAGCCAATATTAGAGCGCCATATTGCCAAATAAGTGTCACTTTTTTGTACTCTTGAGTCTTGACCTCCCTTAAGAAAATAATTAATCCATCTAACTGCAAAATGTGGATAATTTTAACTACGTTAACCTCACTTTTTTCTTTGTTCAACGATTACAAAGGAAAGAACAAAAAAATGGTTTCCCAAAAAATTTGCAAAATTGATGCGCCTATTCGATATTGTTTAAAATTGAATTATTTGGGGACGGACTGGAGGGACCATAATAAGAATTATGACACTGAGCAAATACGTGGACACAAAGAACTCTATTTTCTAAGGCTTAGGGACAGAATTACAGGTCACAATTGTTATCTTAAATAAATGAATGTTGACTATAACACATGACAACTATACTCCAGCTTGTACAGATAACCTTGATAGAAATATCATCACGCTTCTCTATATATGCTCTCTATTTCGGAAAGGAAGTGTGTATATATATTTGAAGCTTAGACCTCTAATCTAGAAAGCCGATGCTCTACCAACTGAGCTCGCCTTTGTTCCCCTTTATTTGGAAAGTAGGTCCCAAAGTAATAATAACTTTTTATGACTGAAATATTGTAATTTCATCTAACACCTAAAGTCCCCTAGAATTTGTTGATCATAATATCACCCTAAAATGGATTGCACAAAGCATGTCAATTTTTTTATTAGCACATTTAACTACACTTTATTCTCTAATCCAGTACATGCTTATTCCTATGAAATCAATATTCTCAAGCCTTCTAAAACACTCACCTGGAATGTGGCAGGGACGGAGCCATCTTCGG
This sequence comes from Croton laevigatus, assembly GCA_949640765.1. NCBI lineage: Eukaryota > Viridiplantae > Streptophyta > Magnoliopsida > Malpighiales > Euphorbiaceae > Croton > Croton laevigatus. The sequence goes on from CATIWJ010405985.1 coordinate 54,031, forward strand.
CTGCAAACATCGAGTCATAAATTGCTGCAGTTGCCAACGCTGTTTCTCGCTTCAATATCTGTTTCCAATAATGAATCAATCCAAATTCTACAAAATAAATTCAAAGCTGCCGCCAACTTTAGATATCATTATACACACCAAAAAAAATAAAATAAAATAAAATGCTTTCACAGTCAGGTCTTACATTGTTCCTTTGCAGAAGAGCATTAGTTTCACCCATTGCACGGAGATGCTCTATGAGCTCCAGAGCTATAGCCAAGAGAGAGTAAGAGGGAATCAACAAGCATAATATTAACAAGAGGATTACCATATTTCCCATATTTCAAACATGCTGCATCAAGTAATGCAAAAAGAGGGGGAGGGAAAGCATGAGTACTGAAGGTTACCCATCATTTAGCAGTTCCCTATGAAAAATGTATTATAATTATTACTGAAGTTCCAACTTAGGCTTCCCTAAAAGTCAAGCAAGACTAAAGTTAGCTGGCAACATATTGAACCTTAAACCAAACTTGGTTCCAAATCAGTCCAACTTTTGTTGACGCCAAGACAAATATGAAGTATCATTTACCACCACTTCAAATAAACTGCATTTTTAACTACAAGAAGCTTAGCACTGCAAGATGACTTTATCTGACTTAAATATCATGCTCATCACCCTGGAAGTGATGTGGAGAGAGAACATGAAATGAAAAACAGTACTATGTAGTATTAGTTGAAGAATAAAAAACTAAGTATTGCAACTTCTACATGGGAATGGGAAAACACCAAACAAGTTCAATAGTAAACCGATTAAATATCAGCCAGGAGAACAGAATGGAATTTGCAAGAATGATATTACATCATGTTAGAATTGATGAGCTTTTCTATATCAAATGCCATGTTTTAATAATTATGTTATAGTTGACTCATATGGTTTGCAAGCATATTTTGTAATTATGGGTGACAGGTGGCCTAATTCTAGGAGTTAATTATGAATTAATAACTCATACATGCTAGTATAAGACGGGGTTAAGTCACCTTGTTTACAATCTAATGGATCGCAATTTAGTCCTATGGTATATTATCTCTATTATGTCTCTACTGTCACATTCATTTGCTCTGAAATTCATAATATTTCTAAATATTTTCACATGTAAGGACCTATGTAAGCATATGATAAAGTTGAAAAAATCTGAAATATTTCAAGAATGAATTTATTAAGAAATGGCCAAAAGCGCTTTATCATGTAAAAAGATTTCAAATGTCACTCTTTCACCGTGGACCTAACATGATTAGGCTATTAGCTCAATTTTGGTATCTTTTCTCACCCAGAAGCCATCATAGCATCAATGCTTAGTGTCTCTTTCCAAATGGAAAAAGAAATTTTGGAGTGTCCAAGATGTCTGTGCATATTTATTACCAGCAAAGAGTTAAAATCTCAATTCAGAACAAGCTAGTAAAGATATATATTAAAATCTAGATTTATGTGCCTCGCACATGGGTTAAAGCCAATAACTCTCTATTAAATATATGGTAGTCATTTGAATAAGAATTCAACCTAGCTTCTCATAAACAACTCCAGATCTAGTGTAGTTCTAAAAAATCTCTCAAGTTCTCAACAAATAAGCCAATGATGCAAATGCATTCCTTAATACTACTCCATAACAAGGGACAATAATATTAGCACACATCCAAAGTCAAGTTTAGCAAATCTAGCAAAAAGAACCATGGAATAATCTTTAAAATGATTTTCTCACCACTTTCATATCTAACTACATATTCATCAACGTCAACACCAGGAAGGGTGAAGCCAGCTCTTGTTAAAAGATTGCCTGCATCACGAACCTATAAAAAATTTGGAAAACAAAATAAATCTTGCCCTTGAGGGTAGGAAGAACCATATGCAAGAGAGTAAAAGACTTATTTTAACTAATCACCAACAAGCACAGGAGAATAATAACAAAATCACGAAAAATAAGGGAAAAAAATTCCCAGCTACCTGCCATTGCTACAGAACAATCAACACAACCTTCTCCAATACTCTAAAGTCTAACCCCAAAAAAACCTAAAAGAACAAGATTATAATTTATAATGTACCAAACGTGTAAAAAGCCACAATTGGACAAGTATATTAAAAGCACATCATTGTATTTAAATAAACTATTATAGCATCTACAATGTTGAAGGACAAGTACGCCACCTAGGCAAAAATGGAGGGCCCCTTGTCCTTCACACATTATATGGTTCATGATAAGGACACGTGGTGGACATTTTGACTTTTGATGGACACCAAAGTATCCTTGAAGACAATTTAGGACACATTTAAGTAACCAAAAAACTTTTGACATGCGGGCTGATTTATTTTAAATAAGAAAATAAATAAATAATTTATTGTTAATTTTAGTATTTAATAGTGTCCTTTTTACATTGTAGACTGCAAGGACATTTCTTAGTAGAGAACATTTGAGAATGATGTGGCATATGAATGTGATACTACAGTTATGTTCTTGTCTCATACATTATGGATGCTCTTAGAACATGAGAGTGCAACACCCATGCCCATTACTTTCTAAACTTCACCTAGAACATATCGTGTTTATTATTAGCATGGTAATACAGTTATTTGTTGTGCTAGAACACACATACTTGTGCCAAAGGTGACATTCGAGGGCTGATGCCTCCTTCCCGCTCCATATGAGCCACAGTACATGCTATTCTAAGCTCCCTGGTCATAGCATGAAAACATAAACAAGCACGTCTCTTTCAAAAATTAGAAACAACACATAGGGATTGAAAATAAACTACTTCAAAGTTTCTCCACCCATAATAGCTGCCAAAAATAGGCCATCTGGCTTCAGTGCCAATCTACTCTGTAAAAAATCCAATGAAATGAACAGGTGTCACAGCCATGTCCATATTTGAATTTCACATTGATAAATGGAACCACTAGAGAAGCTTAATAATGATAACAACCAAGAATAACCACAAAACAAAATGGAAAATGTTGCATAATTTCATAATACTTGATATGCTATATGAAACAATCCTAAGGTTAGTGTGTCAACCATACCATCGTACACATCCAAAGCCCATCTAGTAAACAAAGGTTAGAATGAAGAAATAACATGGGATAATAGCACATCCTTCAGTGCTTATGCTTGAAAATTTTCAGTTATGGTGAATACTTGACAAAGGACAGCAATGAAGTTGTTGAAATTGGAAATATAGACAGATCCATTAGATCTTAAAAGTAGTGTATCCAAGACCAAGAGTTCTAAAAATAAATCAGCACCACAGTTGGCTGGATATAAAAGGTAGCTAGACACAAAACTGATGTTCAAAAACATGTCTCAGTTTTTATTGGAGGACATTCATCACTTTTAGAACTTCACTATCCATTTCTTTAAACAAAAAAACTATGACTCTCTCCACCTCTACAAATCACCAGAAAGGTAAATTCAACCTCCATACTTCAGGGAACTCTCATATATGATCCTTCTAAGAAAACATCATTTACCACATGTCATGCTTAGCAAACAATGAGAAGCAAATGATCAACTATCAAACCATCTAAATTCTAAAGGCGCAAAAATATTGCCATTGTATGCAAGGGCTCCACTGGCAGCATTCAAGATGCTGCAACTTTTTATGTGACCTATAATTTTAGACCCCCTGGGGCTCTCTTGTAGATGATATGTTCAATAATGGCTTATAAAACCTGTTTTAGTTTATGCTTTATTATCCAATGCGCATTGTTAAATTGACATAAAATTCAGGATTTTTAAGAGAGCAATCTAGCATGCTTTCATCGCTTGCTACCTATTCTAAAGACATGTAAACTTTGCCTATGGTTTACATCTTGCCTATTTCACCGATTTTAAAACTTCCCATGCTGTGTGCTTTGCAAAATTCTTGCAAATGATGTTATTGAATCCAGACTTAAAACTTCCAAAACAATATGAAGACACACAAACCTGTATCATGGCTCCAGGAAGGTCATTCGTCCAGTGAAGCCCCAAGCAACTGATTACCAGATCTAGTGAACTTACATTCACAAAATCAAAATATTATAATGAAATTCAATTTCTACTAGCAATGACATTATTTTTAAAATATATAGACGAAAAAAAACAAAACTATAAAAAAAAAGACCTTTCTTTTATCGGGAGAAATTCTTCATCACCAACAATATAGGATGCTTCTACACTATCATTTGCATCTTTTTGTCTATCTCTGCACAATTTAATCATGTCATTTGATGCATCCATCATTATGAGCTTTTCAATGGAGCCTGACATTGAAGAAACCAAATGAACACTTGTATCATTACAATCTAGGACATGCACAACCACAAGGCAATCTTCCACTATGTTATTCACCAAATCATGCTAGTTATACATTGAAAGCCCATATAAAAACAACAGATAACTATTCAAAGTATAACGATCAATGTCTTACAGAACCAAAAACAAGTTTGATGTTGATCATGTAAATGTAAGAATTCATACCATCGTGTTTACATCTATGCAGGAATAAATATGTACAAAAGCAATGGCACTGGAAAAGGTTGCCAAATGAACTCATACCACGACCACGCAACAAATTTCTGATAGCTTGCAAAGAACCTCCTAAACATAATGCTGTAGGGAATGTTTTCTTACAATCCTTCAAAAAAAAAAAATGCAAACAACATCGTCAATGCCATATAATTTATACCTCATACGGGGAAGACTGGCCATTGCTAACAAATTACAACTCACATTGAGAATCTTAAAATACGAGGGGAAATAAAAAGAAACGAAGAAAGAAAAGATAAAGAAGCCTTCAGTGATTCAAATAAAAATGAGAGAAATTTGTTACCTCCAATCGATCCAATAGATTTTCAGCAACATTGTCAACTAAACAATCATTTGGGCGCATCAACCATGCAGCTCGATCACGCTACCACCAAACGATACCTTAATTAGACAATTAAACACTAAACAATGACCATAAAACTTGATATTTGAATGACCCATTTTACAAATAACAAAAAAATTCCCTTCCCTTCATACTCAACTTGAACAATACAGCTCCATTGATTTGTCCCTTAATGTAAACCAATTGGAAAATGTAAGAAGAAAAGGAAGGAGGAGATGAAATTTTACTTGTATACGTTTGAGGTGGCGATCGAAGATCTTGACCCTTGAATTTTGCAAATCATCGGTGGTTTGATTGTCATAAGTAGAGTAGGAAGTAGTCGGAAGCAAAGCATATGATTGATTTAATGGTGTTTCTCTTCTAAATAGAAGAGAACAACTCCTATACAGAAACAAGCCTTTCATTTTCTCTTCTGTTCTGATTTCTGAGAAGCTAGTAGCCAGCCCTCTTTTTTCCTAACCAATATCAGCCAGCTCTCACTCCTCTGATTTTGGAGAGAGGAGAGGGTTTATGTCAGCTGTAATAATAATAAGGGAATAGGTAGTAAGGAGCACTTTTTGAAAATTGAAGGAGGAAATGCCGGATTATCTTGAAAATGCAGTAAATAGCACGTTATTATTAAATATATTTGTACCCTTTGATTGAAAACGTACATATGTATTTTGTGTACCACATGGAAAAACGTATATAATAGCGTATGAACAGTATATACCATATGTACCCGTTGTTGGTGGCGGCGTCAGCAGTGGTGGTGGCAGTACATGTAGCATATATATTGTTATATATACCATATGTACTATTTGTTGGAGTTAGTGGCGGCAACAACGGTGACGGTGATAGTGGTGGCAACAATAGTTGTGGCAGTGGTGGGGAGGCAGTTTACTGTTTATGTTTCGTTAGGGGTATTTTAGAGTATTAAATTTTAGTTTAGGTAAAATGTATCATTTATTACATTATTGAAACTCGGTGCTATTTACTTCCAAACCACTAATAATAACTAATATTCTTTTTTTCAACAAACAAATTAGAAAATTTATATAAAAAATCCTAAATAATTTCTTTTTCTTCCTTTTCCACAAACTAAACGAATTAGCCCCCGATTTGTCTATGTTCCTTACATTATGCATGTGAATGTGATAAATATGTTACTATTTGTACATTT
>CATIWJ010406055.1:0-16753 GCA_949640765.1 Croton laevigatus
AGAATTATGGATGAATTCAGGAATTCAATTGGAAGTTCTGTGGAATACAAAGGTTTATTATGGAAAAAGGAAGGAACTAAAGGACTGCTATGGTTATTATTATCAAAACGCACAGCCTAATGCGTTTTACTTTAGGTAAAACGAAAATGGAAATCAGAAAAAAGAGATGGAGAGGATAAAAGAGGAACAGGGACGCGATTTGGGTTTTTGGGGAAAGGAACACGATCTGAAATTGGGATAAATAACGAAAGGGGGTCCAGAGGGATCGGCGATTTAAGAGGAGAGTCCCGATCAGAAACGACGAGTTAAAAACGCAACAAAGATTGGGTTTCGATTCCTTTGGGGATTTCAGATCGAGAGTTGACGACGATTGTAGGGAAAGGAAATCAGAACAGAGCCTAGGCTTCTTGGAACGAAAGTGAAAATTAGTTTATTGATTTCATTCTCTTCTTGAAACGATCAGAACTGACGGAGATAGAGCGATGACCAGACCAGATAGAGACAAGCTCTCAGGCTTTCAATGGAAAGAAGGGGATTTGTGATTGGAAATAGACAGCAGGGCAGCAGGTTTTGAAGCTAATTTTTGTAAGTTGTGATTCGAAAGATCACATTAGAATCGTGAAAGAAGGTTTTACGAAGATGAAAACCAGAGACTACATTTTGAAGAGTACTGGACTTCCGCCATCTGTTCCATGCATAGCCCCTGGAACTTTGGTAACTTTGCGTTGAATTTCAGTAAATATTAGCTTTAATTCCTATTGAGATTGGTTGTTGAGATTGATTGTGATTTACACTGTTAGAATTGAAATGTTCATGTTCTCTTTCTGTTTCTTTAATTGATTTTGCTGGAATTGCAATATTATTTCTGTTCTACTGTCATTTCTTGCTTGGTTTCATTGGAACTAAATTGTTGATGTTGAATCAAATTCAGTTGCGTATGGGGTTTTCGAGTTAAACTTCTGGAATTATTCTGTTCTTCTTTTGTGTTTGCTGAAATTGCAAAGTTGGATATGAGCTAAATTTACTCTTTGTCTAGGGCGAGCATGAAGTAATTTATAATATGAATATTGAGCTTTTTAGTTCCATTTGGTTATTTTCATTTTCTTATTTGGATTGATTGTTCGATATTGTTCAAATGGATAGTCGCCATTTGTTCGACCTAGGTTTTGAATGAATAACGAAAGTTGATTTCATTACCCGATTTCATCCATTTAAGACTTAAAGTGTATTAGAAATATAAGCATTAAGATTGGAATTTGGTTTTGCTGAATGGGATTTTATGAATGCGAAAGCTAATAGAGTTCTATTTATCGTCGAATTTTCAGAAACTGAGTTCTTCAAAATAATTAATTTGGTATATTTATTGTCATAGAGGATTAATTTACAGATTGCGACCCCTAGATAGTTATCACTTATTGCGTTCATTTTTTCGAAGTCTTCGTCAATTGTTTTCTTTACTTCTCACCTCATACATTCTGCTCTAATCATTTCTTTTAAATCAAACTTGCTTTAGTTTTAATCAAATCATCAATCACTGTTTTATTTACTTTCTTTCTTTTTATTTGCTCTTTTGGAAAATAAATAATAAGTTTAGCCTTCCTTGTGTGAATACGACCTTGGTTGCTACTGATAGACTACAATTATCCCGTATACTTGCGGGTCGCTTTTGTATAGTATAATTTTGAGCGAACAACCACTAATTTCCAATTACACCTTCCGAACTTAGATTTTTGAGTTTACGAATTTTGGATCATGACAATTTTTTTATTTTGAATATAAAACTTATTATTATTATTATTATTATTTAGCAAGAATATAATAATAAAATAAAAGAATAAATGATTCATTTATGGGAATCTATTTATCTGTTATATATAAAAAGCAAAACCCAAAATTTTAAAAAGGTTAATAATATGAAAATTGTTAAATAAGTAATTTGACTTTTAGTTCAATTAATGCAACTCTTATTAGGAAAGTTTACCCTAATTAAATGTCAGATTTTAATCTAATAAAAGCATTTGATTTGGTAAATTAAAAATATCTTTATTAAATTGGAAAACCCATATGAATGTTAATTAAAAAGTTTTAAATTTTGGTAACTATCTATTTAGCATTCATAAAAAAAAGGGAAGTAATTATTTAATATTAAAATAAAATAAAAATCCTTGCATAGGAAGTCAATAAATAATTAATGTAAATTTGATGGTTCCAAAAAATAATTAAATTATGTCAATTTGATTTTGCTATTTATTTTCCATTACTTACTTATGATTTTATTTAGGAAAAAAAATTTAATATTATATTTTCTCACCAATATTTGAACATATTTAACCACTATATAGGAGATCAACGATCTGGATGATTTGATTTCACTAAGTAATTACCTAAAATCATGCCCTACAATAATAGATTGATTACATTACCATAATTATTATGTTAATAACTTAAATTAATAAGGCGTAAACTTTTCTTAATTAATGGCCTAAATTAAAGCTATTAAGAAGATTTAACTATTTTCCACTAATTTTTCCCTAATTAAGTGATTCATTAAATATTATTATTTTGTAAAATCTCATGTTCCATATTTATTATTTCATTGAGTTATGAAAATATTTGACCTACCCTTAAACCAACAATAAAAGCATTATACAAAAAAGACAAGTTAATTTTCATATTTTATTTTTTAAATTTAAAATATCTTAATTAAATAGGAAAATCAGTATGAATTCAAATTGAAAATCCTTTAATTTGGAAAACTTTCTATATAGCATTCATAAAAAAATAGATTTTTATATTATTTTTAAAATAAAAATATTTTAAAATTAATAGTTCAAACCATATGATTATGGCAAATTTATGAATATTGGTGTAATTAAGGAAATTTGAAAGATGATATTAAGAAAATTTTAGATTTTTACAAATCAGCCTTCTTTCTTTCATAATATGGTTTCTTCTATTTTTGAAATTATGAATATTGTTGGAAATTTTGGGGTGTTTAAGTGATAATTTGTCAACTTTGAGCATAATTATTTAAGGATAAAATTGCGTTTTGAATAATGTAAAATGTGTCAATGTATTCTACGCAATGAGAGCGTTCCAACGGTATATTATATGCTCAAAATGGATTTAAGGTGATTGATAAATTGAAGCTTAAAGTTAGCTTGAGACAAATGTTTAAATGGGTTGAAATGTCCAAATCCCACATTGCTTAGGAATGAGAATGTTGGTGTGGTTTATAATCAATGATCATTTTGTAAAGTGTAACATTATAAGCTAAGTTTTACACTTTCGCGCACGGAGGCCCGTGGGTGGGTGCAAATCCTAGTCTGATCTAGCAAGTTTCATGGTGTGTCCACACGTCGTGAATGCCGGACCGAATAGGCTTACTATGAGCCCAGCTCATTTTTACTATTGTCCGCGTTTTTATAGTTCTAATTCAATACGAATTAGTAGTGTTTTAGTTGTACACGAATTAGCAGTGTTTTAGTTATACACGAATTACACCTTATTCTTAACAGTTTTAATACTATACGAATTAAACTAATTGGAATCCTTCTTAAACACAGCCAGAAGTCTCCTTCGGTCTCTCCTATAGGCTGCCTATATAAAAAGGTACTGGCTTCTATTTTCACGAGATAGAAGACAGTTCTAATTTTCCTTCAATAAATTCCGAATTTTATCATCAAAAATCCGAAATTTTTCCTTCTTATTTTTTGTTGGGCAGTGTCTAGATCTAGGTTCTGGTGATAAGCTCTACTCGCGGTTGTATTCGCCTACGCTCGCTGTTGTATCCTGGGAGACAGTTGTCTAGTACAGACAAATCTCGTCTTAAGGAGACTGTTCATACAGGCCTCAACGTTTCTACATCTACATCTCCTTAATCGGTGTTAAGGTTTATCTTTAATTAATTTTCATTTGTCATTAATTATTTATTATTTATTTATACTGCAGTTTCTAATCATATCTATATATCCGTTATTATTTATTTATTTATGAAACTAACGCGTTTTTAACAAATATTGGTGTGCCTATAAATAGCTTAGTATGATGAATGAAAAGTGCATTCTTTCACTCACAAGAATAAGCTTTTTTATGTTTTTCTTTAAGAAATACAAGACTTTATAAGTTTCTCTGTATTTGTTGAAGTGAGGTGATTATACATATCATAATGACTACCACTTATCATGTAAATTATTTAAATAAACATTCAAATTAGTTTAATTATCTTTGTTATAAACATAAAATGTCATTGTTTTGATATTGTAATCATGTTCTTCTTATTATATTTTTTTATTTGCCATAGGTTGATTTCATCGATGATGTGAATGACAGTATGGAAAATTAGGTGCTTAGGGTACGTGTCTTGCGTATTTGGAAAATTAGACAACGCACTAACCCAAACAATTTAATTGCTATAGAAATGATTCTGTAAGATAAAAAGGTAAATAATTTTATTATTTAACATTGTATTCAACATATATTTTCTGAATATTGAACATAAATCTTTTCCCATTCTAGCTGTTTAAAGCAACCCTACTAATACTTCTACTCAATGCTAAGAATAAATATGGACTTCAAGTTAAAATATTCAAATCCAGGGTCACAAATTCTGCCTCATCGACTTTTGTATACTTTTTTATGTCTACTGATTTTCATATTCATACCAAGGAAAAACTAAGGAATTTTGGAGAAACAATTTAGGCCATACACCAATGCGTATTTCTTAAATACAAATTAATGTCATTGGGCTTCACGTTTAAATTTCAGGGTGGTCGCATTCAAACTTTTATGTCAAAGTATGTAGCTGCTAAATTTGACAAAAATAATAAAGGAGCTTGGATATTACTTGATGAAAACTTTTAGTGTTCATGCAAATACGGTAACTTTGAAGCCAACTAACCACAAATTCAAGTTAGCATTGACAAGCAAATCTGTGGTTGAGCCTATGAACAATCTTGATTTTCAATGTGATATTTTCAACTTTCATCTTTTTGGAATGCTCCTAAATATCGACAACTTTGACAACACACAATTATTTGGTATTTTGCAATAACTTAATTTTTTTATTTCAATTTTCTATCTATTAATTTCTTATATTATATTATATTTAAAATTACAAAACTTTATAGATGTCATAGGAGAGGTTATCCCACTTGGTGAACCTAAGCAAACCAATCCAGCAGACAAAACATCAAAATTTATGAATGTCGAGCTACAAGATTATAAGTAATTATCAAATATTTATTCTTTTTATAACAACGTCTCATATTATATTTATTATTATTTTAATAAATGATTTTTTGACTCAATATACACAGGATGAATAAAATAACAGTGACTTTTTGGCGAGAATTTATTGATCAAATTTTACCTTAGTTGAAGTGCCCTACTGAGCCTGTTGTTGTTGTCATGCAATTTGTACTTGGCAGGAAATTTGAAGGTATACATATTATACTATTACATACAAATTTCACTTTCAATAGATCTTTTAAGAATCCCTAATATGGTTATATAGAGTGCATTAATGTGCGGAACACATGGAATGTCTCCAAGCTATGGATTAATTCTGATCTGCCGCAAGTTGTTGATTTCAAGTCAAAGTGAGAAAAACTAATCAATTATTTAAAAATTATTTAAATTTCAAATAATTATAATATTTTGTTTCTAAAGTTTCACATGTTAAATATAAATTAATAGCCATTCGAAACGGAATTTCAGATCAACCTAGCGTCATGATTTCTAGTGACATGGACTTTGCCATTGTTGAAGTAAAGAATATTGAGTATTTGCAAAATACAAAAGAGGTATAATAATAAATATTAGCATTTTAATTTTTATTAGAAAATTAATAATAGCATTTAAAATTAATTTTAAAAAATAATATTACCTCTGTTTTCAAAAAATTGAGACTTCACACTATTTACCTTTCTTTTTCTATATAATTTTCTTCCAATTCCATCCTAACAACTCATATCCACTTAATTTAAAAAGTGGACCTCACATGTTTTTTCACCACTAACTCACATCAAATCAATATAAAAATGGACCCCACATGTACTAAAATTCAAATATCTTCCACTAAAAGACAAGACCCAAAATTGTCCAAATACACACAAAAATACTAAAAGTCTCTATATTTTACAAAATACCCTTCAAATACAAGTCTCAATCTTTTGAAAACGGAGGTAGTATTAGCATTTACAATTTTTATTAAAAAATTAATAACAAAAAAATGTTTAATTTAATAGGGAGGGACTTCTTGGATTATTAGTATTGTGTTTGATGTATTAAACCCTGAAGACATAACTTATCTTGGATGCAACATATGTAAAAGCAAGATGGAAAAATTTGAGGCAACATTTAAATGTACGAAATGTAATAGGTTGGATTCCAATCCACCAATAAGGTAATAATGAGTTGTTTTGCATTAGTCGTTTAAATAAATTAACTCAAAAATTTCATACTCATTTTATTACTAATATAGGTATAAGCTTGAATTAAATATCTTTGATGGCACCAGTTTTATGAATGTATTGTTGTGGGATCGAGAAGCTACGCATATGCTAGGGATGACGACATTTGACTTTGCTAAAGTAATTTTATAGTTTTATTTTAGAGTATTTTATTATCGATCTATTATTTACAAAATTTATTTTAACAGTTGAGTGTTTCGGGAGGTAATTCTAACGAATTAGACAAAATTGTTGATAAAAAAGTAATGCTCAAAGTGAGACTATGGAGAGAAAAACATTTTGTTTGTTATAATCTATGCAGAGACTAATATATTATTGGAAAGAACGAGCAAAATGTCAAATTTAAGCCATTACTTGTGAGTTTAAAATCTCCAAATTTATTATTTATAAATTTTTATAATTAAACAATGTATTGCAATAAATTTAATTTTATAAATTATGCTTATAGGTTGATGGAGGCAATAGTACTGGAGAAAACACAAATCAAGAAGATATTAAGGTCGTACATATTCATATTTGTCAAATACATGCACTATCTAAATTGTTTTAAAAAAAAAACTTTGTTACTAAATGTCAATTTTTTTATCGTAGGATTCATTATCCGAAGTGAAAAGTGTCTCGCCTGCCCAAACCCCTGATAAAAGAATGAAGATGATCCTTTGGCATTTTTAGGAGAAGAAGATCTCAAAGCTGACAATTCTACAAGCAAGCCCAAAATGGTAGTGATCAAGAAAGAGAATTAGTCTTATTTGAAAAAGAATAATTAAAGATGACCCTTTGGCATTTTTAATTTTAAGGACATTAGGGGTCATTTGTTTTTGTTTTAGTTTTTTATTTCAATTTTTTGCATAATTTTATTTTTCAACGATTTTAAGAATCTTTTTTGGAGTAAAAACTGATTTTAGAAAAACCACCACATTGTGGTTTCCTTTTATTGTGGTATCTCATTCCTAATAGAACTTCTCTTGAACTTCTCCTATTTATTATAGGAATCTTCTCTTCTATTATATAATATAAAATTTAACTTTATCCATTATGTGGGAGTGTGAATTTTTAATTTTTATATAATAGTCCTTGTGCTTAGTTTACGTAAAAAATCATATAAAATCATATATGTCATGAAAATTAGACTAATTTATATTTATCATAAATATTTTTTATCTACTACTCTTATTTAAAATTACAAATATTAAGTTCCAATGAAGATAATTTAAGACTATAATATAAATTATTTGATAATTTTTTATCATACACATTTTATTTGATTTATTATAGAAAATGTTTAAGTGCATGCAAAAATTGTCCATGTAATCAAATCAATATATGTCATTTATTATTGACTGCATAGTAGTAAATTTTGTAATTACTAAGTATTAAAATTATCATATTTGTAACAAAAGTCATTATGAAAATTGGTGCACCATTAAAAAAATAAATTATTTGACTTATTTTCTAAATGAAAATATAAAAATAATTTATATTAAATAATTAATTAGAAGATTTTAATCTAATTATTAAAGATATTTGCCACTAATTATGCCATAATTAAGTAATTTATTGGATTAAAATTACTATATTTGTGCCAAAAGCTATTATGAAAATTGATGCACCGTTATAGAAATAAATTATTTGAATTATTTCTTACTTTAAATTAAAAAATTTAAATTAAGTAACTAATTAGAAGATTTTAATGTAATTATTAAATAAATTTGCCATTAATTGTGCCCTAATTAAGTAATTTATTAGATTAAAATTACCATATTTATGTCAAAGGTCATTATGAAGACTGATGCACCATTATAGAAACAAAATATTTGACTTATTTTTTTATTTTAAATAAAAAATTAATTTAAATTAAATAATTAATTAAAAGATTTTAATCTAATTATTAAAGTTATTTGCCATTAATTATGCTCTAATTAAGTAATTTGTTGGATTAAAATTACCATATTTGTGCCAAAAGCCATTATGAAGATTGGTGCTTCGTTATAAAAAAAATTATTTGACTTATGTACTTACTTTAAGTATAAAAAAAAATTAAATTAAGTAAAAAATTTTAATCTAATTATTAAAGATATTTTTCACTACTTGCGTCCTAATTAAGTAATTTGTTGGATTACAATTACTATATTTTTGCAAGAAACCATTATAAAGATTAGTGTAACTAAGGAGATTTGAGAGATGATATGAATGAAATTTTAGATTTTCACAAATTAGTATATAAAAATATGACATCAAATTAAAAGAAGATTCAATCAATATTATTTTTTTATTTAATTGATAAACAATGTCTGCCTATAAATAACGTAGTATGATCGTGGAAACAACGAAGAAAATAAAAAACAAGGCTGCATGGTATAACAAAAATGAAGTTTATATACTAGCTACAAAAACTATTGTTCCATTCACGACCGGCTTATCATGTGAGTATGCAAAATTATTTGTTGTTCTTGGGATTTGACTACATTGTTTGCAATGAACAAAATATTTTGATTACTAGACTTAAACTTTTTTTTAATTTTTTGTTTGAATAAGAACATGTGTAATATTATGTTTTCTCCATATCTATAATAAAATAGTTGGAGTCATATGCAAAGTATGGAAAACAAAAGCAATGGACACATTATACTGCCACGTATCGCGCGGGTAAAATGCTAGTTATATATAAATAGAACAACCTACATGCTATTTTTAAAAGAATAATTCTTTTCCTCTCGCGTCTCGAATTCGAGATCTATAGAAACACGTTAACGTAAATTAAAACACGTTAACGTGTTTTAAATCACGTTAACGTGTTTCTATAGATCTCGAATTCGATACGCGAGAGATGTAGCCTTGCTCTTTTTAAAAATAGCATGAAACACTGAAAAAACATAACTAAAATTTAATTTAACGTAAATTTTATATTAGTAATAAAATCTTCTACATTTAAAGATTTTAAATACATAACTAAATTAAAAAAATATATACTAATTTTTAAGTGAAATATTTTATGCTAATACAAAATTATTCTTCTAAAATTTAGCAATTTTACGAAATTGTCCATAAACTATATAAATCACAATGATTATATTAAATCCTAATAATATTACATTAGACTCTAATATTTTCTTTTCACATAAATAAAATGGATAGTCCGATTTTTCCTCTTAATTTCACATTTTCATATGGTGGCCAGACGAGAGAGATCCGAATGTAAAATGGATAGTCTGTCGGGTCTGTTTAAGATCCAAACAAAAAAACAAAATCATCCAGTGATCGGACAACGATTTTAAGATCATTAATAGGACTTGTCACATCTTAAACAGGCATCTCGCTCGCGACACCAGTGCTGCATGCGTGATAGCCTTGTTAGGAACCTAATGCTATAATTAATAAATGTTTAAATCGATTTATGCAATGGAAGAAAGTATGGAGAAATTATGAGAGCAAATAAATATGAAATATTAACATAGTGATTACTAAGAAGTAATTTGGAATAAATACAACACAAAATAATTTACGCTAGAATCAGATTCAGCTAAGGGATATAATAATTATACGAGTTGATTATAATGATAAAAATAATTGTACAAAAGAAATAAATTAAGAAATGATTATGTCATGATTATAATCACAATTTACCAGAAGATCCAATAATGAAATAAAGCCTGATGATGACAGAGTCTAGAGATAGTAATTACGAGAGCGAAAAATATACAATTAAATTAATGAGTAATTACAAATCGGGATTTAAAATAAAATTAAACACAAATGAGGGTAAATTCAAAAATGAAATTTATTTGAGGGATTTAAAAGAGAAATTAGTAATAGATATTTTGATTATAATAAAATAAAATAATGTGTGTTAGGTGTGGTAAATAGAAGGGTGTAGAAGTTTAGAGGGAAAAGATAATTGTTTGAGAAGAGTGTAGAAGGATATGGAAGTGTGGGTATTGTGGGTTAATTGAGTAGAAAAAAAAATAAGAAGAGATATAAAAATTGGGCTAGAAAGCCCAAAACCCATAAACCCTAACCCAACCCATTGATTTGTGTATAAAAGGAGAGAAGTGTGTAGAAAACACTTCATTTTCCCCTATTCTTCTCCTTCTTAGCCTCCCACCTCCCTCTCTTCTCTTCTAATTTCCTTTTCTCTTTATTATCTCCACTTCCATCTTCTTAAGTCATTCATCCAAAGCCCTAGTAGGCTTAAGAAGGTCATTTTAAGTTTGATCAAGTCCAAAAAAGGTAGAAGAAGCTTTAGATAAGGTAAGGATTCAAAACCTTAATTTTGTTTGTAATAGAAAATGTTTAGGGTTGGTTGTTAACAAGAAAATGAGTTGATTAATGATAGAAATAAGTGAGTAATAGAATAGGAAGATAGAAAATAAGTAAGAAAAGTGAAAAAGAGTTGAATGAAAGTTAGGGTTTTTGATAAACTTTATGTTATGTAGGAATTGTTGAAGGAGGGACTAAGAACAAAGGAAAATAATTGCTTGAGGGCTTGTGAAAGCTCTAAATATTAAGGTTTGGTACTTTTAACCAAATTTTTATGTTAATTTGTGTTTCCTTGAGTTTTGATTTTAATTTTGAAAGTGTGGTTGCATTGATTTTGGATTGAAAGAGTCATTATGTGTTATGTGTTGAGAAAATGGTTTGGTATTAATATTTTCCAAAGTTTATGCTTTAAAACATGAGTTTTGTAAATCTCATATTTTGTTGTTCCACTTTAACTTGACTTTTCTCATTGAAAATGATGTTATTTAAAAAAGTCATAAAAGAAATTTTTGTAGTCACGGATGTTAGCTTTCCAATGCATTTTGAATCACCCCAATTGGATTTGTAAAACGAAAGTTATGGCCAAAATAGTGAGAGATACATAGTCTAGGAATTAGAGCGTCGTAAGCTCTAGAATTGTTGAGACTCCTGTGTCTCGCTCGCAACCCAAGCTCATTTTCGCCCAAATTTATTTTTCTCAGCTGTCTTGATTATGACATATTTGCTAGGGACCGTCTCGCTCATGACAGTAGTGTCTCACACGCAACGAAGCCTAAAAATACTGTTTTTCACCCGAATTTATCGTATTTGATTTTATCTAATGTTTAATGGTTTTGAAATATCAAGAAAAGCATTTTATGATATTAGTGGCATATGAAAAATGGAAAGGTGAGACCTTTTTATCCTTTAATTATGTCAAATGTCATTAGAGCGCCATGAAACACAATGAATGAAACAATAATGATTTGATAACAAAAAAATAATATGATCTATTCATTTATTTATTGATTTACTTATTTATTGAGATTAAACTAAGATTAGTGATTAAGTTAGCAAACGATAAGAGATTTAATCGAAAAATAAAATTTATAGGAATGTAAAGTATAAGTATAACAGTTAATTAATAGAGAGTAGTCGAATGGATTAGTTAGTAAGTTTAGAAGACGATAAGGCATTAAAGAATTAAATAAATGCTAGAGCTAAAATAGATACGTCATAAGACTAAGAGAGTGAATGATTGTACTAGGATATAAAAGTAAGTAATTAACAAATTGGACAATTGACTAATCAAAGTGCGGGGCTAGCATGGAATTAATAATAGATGTAAGTGAGAAATAAAATCAATAAAATAAATATGGGATTAATTGTGTTGCAATTTGATGAATTAGTTAGCGTCGGGATTAATCCATATTTGGATGAGTAGGAAGGACAAGGAACGATGCATGCCAGGCAAGATAACAAACAGGTTTGAAATTTTACCCTTACTCAATGTGTTGTGATGATATGTATGATGTGATGTGCTGTAATGATTGTCTGCTACATGTTACACGTGTTGATGTGAGATATTGTTGAATGTTATTTATATTTAATTGAGTAAAGTATCCACTGAGCTTAATGCTCAGCAAGTTAGTTTCTGCTAACTTATAGGTTTAGGAAGTCAGAGTCGAGAACTAGTCTAGAGGATTGGCACCAGAACTACTAAAAGACGTAGAATGGCATATACTGCGAAAATTGTAAAACATGAGATGTAATTTGTATAAGTCATAATTAATTTTGCACTGTACTGTAATTTATTAAACAAATAAAATTTTATGTTCTGTATACTGTATAAAGTATACATGTAACTATTTTATAGGTTTACTTCGGTAGGCATATAAGGGGTGTTACAGGACTGGCCTGGCGAGAGGAAGAGAACGGTATACAGCTTGTTAATTATTATCGCCGGAAAAGAATCGGGTGTCCGGAGCACCTGCAGGTCGAACGACCAGTTTGACAACTGAAGCGGGCGAAGGGGACGACTTCAAACGACGCCATTTTAGCGTTTAAAGAGAAACTATTTAGCATATTTTTGTGATAGTTTTTAGTATTAATTATGTTTGTTTATGAGTCATTGTTAATTTGTTTTGGGTTATTTTGAGCCTGTTTATTAGTGTTTTCAATATATTAAGTGTTTCTAAAGTGATTGGCATAAAGACAAGGAAATTGGAGCTTAAGACACTTTATTTGGTGAAAAAATGAAATTGATCCACACAAGCAGCCGTATTAGCAAAGCCACGGCCGTGTAAATTTTGGGAGACGTTAATACCCCACACTTAAAACTTTGCTTGTCCCCAAGCAAATTCATCATAACATAAATTGGGAAATCTTCAACTGTCACTATGACTTATCAAAGAAAAAATAATTCATAATTGAATCCTCCCTACACACATGCAAAGTATGATGAACATAACTCTCTTCTAAGTGTTTCTCTCACAAGTGTTTAAGGTTTATCAATTATCACTTAAACCATGCTTGTTATGGACCTACCATAGGCTTGTAGAATTATCCAATCTCCACCAAAGATTTCTATCGAGCACTGATCAAAAGATCTTTTCATTTAGTTGTAATGGGGCTGGGCTATGGGTATGAAAAAGGATATATATTTAGCTAAAATTGAGCAATATGAGTAATAATAGATAAATCATCTAGCTAACTCTCATAGATAGTCTCTCATACCCTCTTTCCCCTTGCAAAAATCTACTTTTTTTTTCTGAAGTTTCTGAAGCTTTTTTTTTTTTCTGATTGGAGAACATATATACATATTGAAAAAATTGACAGAATTCAGGTGCTAAAACAGATATTAACGTAAACATTTAGGCATATTTCATTTGAATCTTTCCCTTTTTCCCATGAATTTCCCAACCTCACACCTAGAATGAACTTTCAAAGATTATCTACGACTGCTCATATGCTCAATAAGGTGCACAAATCGGGAATATATTTAAGAAAGGTTCAGGTTCATATAAATGGGTTTTCACAACAAAAACGGGATCACATAGGCTCAAAGGGCTAACTAAGGGAAAATATATTGGGTAGGCTATTTAAGCAAAGTGTTTAACCCTAATGCCTAAATCATTTCAATGCTCGAAAGATAATCCTAATTTGGTCTCGACTAGTATGCAAAAACAAGTTCTAGAGATGCAAAAACAAGGTGGCATACTCTCACAGAATCAATTTCCAGTGTTTATAAAGAATGGCTCAAAAGCTCACATGGTAGGAAAGTTCATCATAAGCAGCATGTATAACATGTAGTCAACAATTATAAAAAATTTAGTACATAGTTAGTCATAGGTGATGTGTTGACTAATTCCCAACAATTATGTTAGACATATTATTTTTATTTTTTATTTTTATTATTATATTGTTTTTTCATATTTACACAACTAACATAAAGAAACACATGAGCTACTCCATGACCCCTACCCCACACTTTTAAGCGACACATTGTCCTCAATGGAACAACAACAAGATAAATAAAAAGGGAATAGAAAAACCTAAAATTGATACCAACTGTTTCGCACGACTTCCTTTCCAAGCTCTTCTGGCCAGGGTCCATAATATGTGTCTGCACAACGCACACACGCTTAACAAAATGTAAGACAAATAACACAAGGACTAAAAGAAAATAATTGAAATGTATGTAAACATATTAAAGAGTCTCAAAATAGTCTAAGTGATTGGCAGTGAAGCAGATCCAAGTTACTGTTGGTGCAGCTTCAACAGTTGAGACATCGTGGCCTGGAGGGATTCAATCTGGCGGAGAACTTTAGCTTGGTTATTATCAATTTGGCGTGAAGTTCACGATACCCTTTATCAACCTGCTGCTGTAGTGCTTCAATCTTCTCCATCAGATCCAGAGTGGTCGGCAATCCTTCAAAAATTATTGACGGTCCAGCTTGCTGATTATTTTCTGTTGCCATACTCGTGCTATCAGTTCTAGCTCGCTTAGAACCTTGCCCATTGGTTACTGGATCACTACTCCCCTCATCCGAGCTTAATACAAACTGTCCATTGACTTTAGTAATCATTTTCATACGAAGCAACATATCCACATCAAGCATATAACCTCCCTCTACCTTCTTTAAATTGCACGTCGCAGGATTAAAACTCTTGTTCAACTTCATAAGGATAGCAGTGACAAACCCCCCACACATAGCTTACCTGTTTTCTTATTCAGAATAAACTCCAAATGTCGTGTAAGAAGACATGCTGTGTTCACCTTAATTCCTTCAGTCATACACCAGAGTAAAAATAATTCATTCTTTCCCACTGTTGCATGACAAGAACTCCTGCCATATACTGTAGTAGAAATGAACCTATGGATGTAACGGAGGGCAGGGTCCCTAAACCTAGAAGCCTTTGAAACATTGGGATTAAATTCTCCTGAACTTGGAATTGCTAAGTTTTTCCATGTTGCAAATGCATCCCATTCTGTTGGTATTCCACTGAGACCGTTATTATCAAAACCAAATATTTCATTAACCTGAGCCATATTTAAATAATAAGAATTCCCTAATAACCGAAATTTCCACACATATGGCTCATAATCAACAGTTAAGGATTTAGGAATTCAATCACCAAGGGTTCAAATTGAGGTGGTTTCATGGTAATGAATTTTTCCCACCCAATGGCACTAAAATATCTAGCACATGCAACTGTAATTCCCAGAGTTTCCATAGCAGAGGGACAGAGATACCTGTTGGGGAAGCATTCCCGTTTGATCAATGATACATACCTCGGTCCATGAGGAGGTGAAGAAG
Source organism: Croton laevigatus (assembly GCA_949640765.1). Taxonomy (NCBI): domain Eukaryota; kingdom Viridiplantae; phylum Streptophyta; class Magnoliopsida; order Malpighiales; family Euphorbiaceae; genus Croton; species Croton laevigatus. The sequence continues at coordinate 15,530 of CATIWJ010406055.1, forward strand.
GTTCTGGTTGTGGCGTTTCTGTTCTTGAGGAGTTCTTCTTATGAAGATTTCTCATTTTTGGCGGCATGATGAGGGAGGAGAGAAAATGAGATAACCGTAACCTTTGAAATAGAGATTCGATGGAATGGTGAATTTCAGAGAAATTAGGTCAAATAAAAGGTTCAGGTATGGAAGTTAGAAAGGTGAGAAAAAGAAAAGAATAAAGGGAGTATGGGAACAGAGTGTGGGTTGGGAGAGATGAAAAAAAGAATGGAAGTGGTGAGAAGTGCAAGTTGAGATGCGATGGGGTATTTATAAAGGTGAAAAGAGACACGGCCAAGGGGATGGAATGGCACAGCCGTGGGTTTTTAGGGAAAAGAAGAAAAGCTTATGAAACTCTCACGGCCCGAAAGGACACGATTGTGTGTTTTTCAGCAAATATCTTCAACATGAGAATTTTTCAGCCTTATAGGCGTGTGCTCTTTATTTCTTAAGTGACTCTGGCTTCTCAATTTGTACATCTTAGAAAATAATGATCCTCTTTAGCAGTACCTGAAAAACAACACAAATTCCTTCCTCAAACCAATTTAGGCAAAATAAATTTTCAAATAAAAACAAAGAAACTAAATAAACTTAAAGTACTATTTATAAAAAAAACATGAAGCTGAAACAAACATCAAAAGAAAGATAAGTAATGGGGTGCCTCCCATTGAGCGCTTCTTTTACGTCGTTTTACCTGGACATGGATGGTTCATCAGTTCAGGAACATCATGAAATCCTCCATCTTAGCAACTTCAGGTGCTTCCAAATATGGTTTGACTCTTTGTGCATTCACCTTGAAAAATTCATTAGTTCTTGGATTAAGAAGTTCCACCACCCCATAAGGAAATACTTGTATAATTTTGAAAGGTCCGCTCCAACGAGATTTTAGCTTTCCTGGAAATAACCGCATTCTCGAATTGAATAGAAGCACATTCATTCCAGGTTCAAAAATTTTCCTCAAGATCATTTGATCATGCAAGGCCTTAGTCTTCTATTTGTAAATATTTGAGTTCTCATAAGCCTCATTCCTCAGCTCATCCTGTTTAGAAATCTCAAGCATTATCTGCTCTTTTGCTGCATCTAAGCTCATGTTTGTGGCCTTGATTACCCAATAAGCTTTATGCTCTAGTTCCACATGTAGATGACTAGCTTTACCGAAAACAATCCTATAAGGACTCATTCCGATAGGAGTTTTGAAAGCTG
>CATIWJ010406097.1:0-13454 GCA_949640765.1 Croton laevigatus
TTGCATATTTGGCCTTGTAATCACTCCACAGCTGATCAACAGATTTCCCAAGCAAATCAACAAAGATTTGATTACTATAACCATTTCTCATGTTCTTATTAAGATCAGCAACAAACCCATTTCTCAAATCATTACAATAATTCAAAAACCTGGCTGTTACATCATACCCTTCATCCCACCTATCACCTTGACCTGGCTACCTCCAATAGCTCGGAGCATAATTAGCCTTCAACCTTACAAAATCTGCAATTCCTTCAATTATTCCAACTGGAGTTTGGCCATTTCCATTCCATTGCAAACTATGTGTCATTTCATGGTACATAATACCATTAAATTCTCTTACTAAATCTCCATTATAACTTCCTATATATTTTGCACTCATATGAATCATATCATTACTTGAATACGCAACACCATCCATATCATCTATAAATAAGCTTACTTTTTGTACATTTCTTCTATCTTCTGCATTGGGTTGTTGAAATAATCTCCAGATGAAATCTGTAGCAGCTGATAGTGTTTGTTTTGCATTTTCTTCTCCGATATCAGTGGTAAAGCGTGCCCCGCCGGGTGTGGAGGCAGCAGTGTTTGTGACGGTGTATTCCACCCCATGGTTGCCTTGAATGTTTGCTAGGGTAACTAGCAAAAAGATGATCAAAGCTTGACCAAACATTGTTTTAGTGTATATATGTTTGTTTTAGTTATTGTATATATTTCTATCTTTTGTTAAAGAAAGCTGTTGTTGCTTTATATAAAGATGAATTTGGAGAAATAAGAAGCAAGTTGGAAGATTCAAATTCAACGGTCACTATCATGGCCTAATTAATTATTTCTCCTTACTTTTCAAACTTTCACAAATGAGAAAGCGTCAAAGTACTTTTCAAATTTATTGCTATTAACACAAACCTAACATGATTATTTCTCTGTTACACTTGCCATTGGCATTAAGCAAAGCTCATATAATGAGGTAATTTTAGGGCTAAATAAACAAGGCTTTCTTATTGTGTTTGATGTTGAATAAAATGTCACGTTTGATCCTCGGCATTGTGAATGGACTGAGTTGAAGGGTGGCTCCGACAGTTGAAATAGTATCCAAATTTGAATTAGAAGACCCGTAATTACAGAAAGCAAGAGTTTAGCCAATTAATTTTCATTTGCCTGTGTATGGTTAGAAGTCCTCTTGTGTTTATACTATCGTATTGAATGATCCCGATTGTTTGCTATTTGTCCATATAATGCATACAACTTTGATTGTGGGTTGGACTGGTTCAATGGCTCTATATGAATTCGCAGTTTAGGTTTGATTCTTCTAAACTATATTCTGCCATCAATTTGGCAAATATTTTTAAGAGGCAGACTGCTCTCTTGCAACTCATAATAACAGTCACTCGGTCCATTTTACCTTCCTATATATTAAAAAAAGAAAAAAAAAAGCAAGATATTAATTGTTGTAAAACATTAAAAAAAAAAGCATGATATTAAGTGGCCTAATCTTAATTTTTTTCCTCTCTTTAATTGGTCTAATGGAAGACAATTATCTCTCTTTCTCATTATCCCTTATTTATGGGAAGCATGTAACTATCTAATTAATAAATATTCATTTTTAACTATATAATTTTTTAAGTTTTCAATGCTAAATTTTATCTTTTCTATAGTTTCATTTAAAATTTTCAACATAAAAAAGGAATTTATATCAAAACAATTACTCTATATTTGTCTATTTTATATTTAAATAAGAGTACATTAAACAGTAATAGTTAGAATGACAGTAAGGCCAAATTATTATGCATTTTCATGAAATATATGTAAATTAATTATTTTCGTAACATGTGTGAAAATAAAAATTCGGTAACTTAATAATTTCTAAAAAAACTGTGATGATATTTTCTTTGGATATGATTGACTTAGACTTAGACTTAGACTTCGTTTTTTTAAAGAAATTAGACTTAGACTCAGGCTCGGCCTTTTTGCCGACAACAACGGGGAAAACGGCCAATAATGGTTCAATCTTTATTAATATTAGACTTAGACTTAGACTTAGACTTCTTTTCTTTTTTTTTTTTTTCAATTAATATTTAAAAAAAAAAAATCACCATTCTATCTTTATTCCGGTTAAGAGTATCTCCAATATAACTTGAAATTGCTCTTGTTCACATGATACATAGGCAAAATAGAAAGTGTGAATAAAAAATATTTTCCAATGCAATTGTCCATTTTGAATGTGGAGATGTTATGGCTTTAAAAAAAAATAAACAATGTAAAATAAGACTTCTATTTGTAAAAGGCCTGTTAGAAAGGCTGAGTCAGCTGTGTTCTTTTTGTTTTGCGTTTTTTTTTATTACTGCCTCCGTTTTTAATTATATGAGACTTTTTTTGAATGGTAGTTTTCAAAATGTTGAGATTTTTAGAATTGAACGTGTATTTGGACAATTTTTGGTCTTTTAGAATTGAACGTGTATTTGGACAATTTTTGGTCTTGTCTTTTAGTGGAAGAGTGAATAAAATAACGTTTGTTTATAGATGTCGTCAGCTTTGTTCAAAAGTGATAGAGGAGAGAGGAATGTTTGACTGACATGCATGCAGGTGCTGTCATATGAGAGAGGAAGAGATAAGAAAAGCGCGTGAGGTGTAAAATGAATGTTGGGTTACAGTTTTAGGTAATATAGGTGCATATTTTTGCATATAATACGGCCAAAAGTTAAACAATTTATGGCATTCATTGTAGAATGGTGCAAAATTTAGAAAACATGCACCCAAAAAATTGAAAATGTTGCACACGGTCTGAATTTTACCAAAAATGAGAAAAAAAAGGGGAAAATAATTATGAACGAAAATGGTGTAAAAAAAAAAAAGTAGCCACTGTTCTTCAAAAATTGGCAACTGAAAATTTCATTTCTCTTAAACTCTAGTCATTCTAAATTTAAAATCAAAAATTGCAATCAATAAATACACAACAATAACTGCTCTAATCCACAAAAGAGTAGTAACTCCCCACTTCTTATCTAGGTTAAAACCATCCCCAACCGCCAAGTTTCCCAAATGTCTTTATAAATCCAAATTAATGGCACCAAGAATCAAAACTACGGGTAAAAAACCGCAGAGAACCGTGGAAATGGTTAGTGACCCACAGTTAACACCCCTATTGCGAAGGAGCAACGATCAACACGCTCAAGTGTTCTACTAAAGCAGAGTGCTAGTGGAACGAGGAGGGCGGAGAAGGAGAAGGAGAGATTAACCAAAAAAAAATGTTGCACCTTCTTTTTCGTCCTCTGTGCAAAAAAGAAGGGTCGCCTCTGAAGAGCCCGCTCCTTAGAAGAAGAAGACGAAGAAGAAGAATGACGCCCCTACAGAACCCAGTTCAGAGGAGGAAGAGGAGGAAGAAATTGAATGGAATGAGGAAGAAGATTACGATTTGGACAGGTATGTGTTTTTAGACAATTTGCGTGTTGAGTTTTTTTAATAACATAGTGATTAGGAAGCAATTTTTGGTAGAAAAAAGGTTGATTTTCCATCTCTTCTTGAGGTTGGAATGGATCTGTCTGCGTATTTTGATGATAAAATGCAACATTTTATGTATATGGATGACCCATTTTATCGTAGGTTAGTAAGGTTATTTTACATAAATTTATATGTGGAGAGTCATAAGTTAGACAAGAGGGATGATGTGGTTGCTGTCAATTCATTTGTAAAAAGGATAGATATTAGGTTGAATGTCAAAAAAATTACAGAGTTAATTGGTTTAGATACTTAGAGGTATGATAAATTCATTAAAGATGCAGCTATTCCCTCTGAGATTGATTTACCTCAGTTTGCTGCTGAACATTTAGCCCAGGTTAGGTGTGAGGATAAGTTGATGGGGACTAGATTGAAGGCTTTACCGAGGCTGCTCCACATGATAATTGCTTCCAAAATCATTCTTAAGATAAGTTCTAAGGATAATGTAACTAAGGATGAGCAATTAATCATGTGACATTTCATGAATAGGCAAAAAATTAATATTCCATCGATCATTTTCAAGAATATTGTAAAAAATGTAAATGTTATAGCTGAGGAGGATTATATAAGGAGGAAAAACCATGTCCATCTGCCCTATCTTAGACTGATCTCAAGGCTTATTAAAACTGAGGGTATGTGCTTGGAAAAAGAGGAAGAAGAGAAGGTGAAGGAGAAGGAGATTGAGATTATCAACCCACTTTACCTGTAACACTGCAACATTATGAAGAGCAGGATGGGTGGGTGGATATTGAGAAAGTATGTGCAACCACCTGATGAAGTAATTTAGGGAGAAAAAGATGAGCATAGGACAGTGAAACCTCCAGCAACTCATCCAAGGAAGAAGGATGCATCTTCTTCAACATCTGACAACGTCACCCCTGATTTCCTTAAGAATGTTGCAGAAATTATGGAGATGCAATGTGAACTTCTAGCAACATTCAAAGAAAATGCTACAGAGCTGAAAGCAAATATTACAGAAGTTAAGAAATTGAGAGCTGAGGTTGCTGAGATTAAAGAGATGTTGGCTGAGAAAGATTATGTCCCTTATACCCCTGAAGACTTGATGTTTCATCTGCATAAAGCTTGTGGCATTTCTGGTGGCAAGCATGTGGGTGGAGATGAAGAAAAATATGCACCCAATGTTGAATAACAAACTTAAAACGGAAAAAACGAAAAAAACTTATATTTAGAAATAGTTTTTTAAAAAATAAAAAACGAATGATTTTAATTTATTTTTATATTTAGATATTGTTATTTTTAGCTTTTTAGAATCATTATAAATAGATAAAAGTTTGTAATGGAAATATGTGCAGAAAAGAGTTTAAGAAATATTCTTAAACACAATTTTTTTTCCTTCTCCTCCTATATTATTATTATTCTTTTAAGTATTTCGAATTTGCAAATTCCGATTCCTATATTTGGTATCAGAGCTTGTTTAATAAAATCAATTAAAAGTAAATATGACAGCAAGCATTTCATTTCAGATGCAGCTTCCAAAATTGAATGGAAAAAATTACAATAACTGGTCTGTGCAGTTGAAAGTATTTTTTCGCTCACAAAATCTATGGGACTTGGTGGAGAAAGGTTTTACCGATATTACAGACTCAACTGCATTTGAGTCACTAAGTAAGGAGGAGAAAGAATCATTATTAAAAATGCGGAAAAAAGATTAAAAGGCATTATATGCCATTTTTCAAGCTGTGGAAGAATCGGTATTCCAAAAAGTATTGATGGCAGAAACTTCACATGTTGCGTGGGAAATTCTACAGAAATCCTACAAAGGTGATGATTGTATTAAACAAGTTCATTTGCAAACACTTCGAGCTATTTTGAGTCTTTACGCATGAATGACTCAGAATCCATTTCTGCTTACTTTGATCGTGCTCAAGCCATTATTAATCAGTTGCGAATCAATGGCGAAGAAATAAGTAATCAAAGAGTAGTAGAAAAAATTATGCGATCCTTAATAGTAAAATTTAATTTTATCGTAGCAGCTATTGAAAAAGGCCAAGATCTCTCAAATTTATCTATTGAAAGATTATTGGGTTCATTGTCCTCACATGAGCAACGAATGAACCAGCGAGTCAACAATTCTAGCCCAGAACATAATTTACAAAGCAGGGTGAATTTAACCAATCGAGGTGAATATCAAAATAGTAGAGGTCGTGGACGTGGCCGTAGTCGAGGAAGAGGAAGCAATTTTGTCTCCAATAGAGAGAATATTAGAGAAAATAATTCTTCAGGTAGAGGCACGACTTTTGGACGCAATAAGTCCAAAATTTAATACCACATATGTAATCGGTTCGGTCATTATGCATCTGAATGTCGAACCAAATTACAAGGTGAACGAGGAGAACAAGCAAATGCAGTAGAAGTGGAGGAAAAATTTAGTTTTAGCCTGTAAAAAAGGTGCAGACATAGAAACAGGCAATGTATGATATCTTGATACAGGATGTAGCAACCATATGATCTAGATGAATTAGTCCGAGAAGAAGTCAAATTTGGGAACAAATCAAAAGTTCCTGTGATGGGTAAAGGTAACATTAATATTCAATCAAAAGATAGTACCAATAGTACTATTATAGATGTATTTTATGTGCCTAATCTTTTTTGAAATTTGTTAAGTATGGGATAACTTTTAGAAAAAAGGCACAAAATTCATATCGAAAATGGAATTTGTGAGATAAGGGGAAAAATAATAAAATTATTGCAAAGGTAAGGATGACAAAGAATCGCATGTTTCCTTTGTCTCTTCAAACGATATTTTTAATGAATTTACAGGTAATGGTCAAAGATAACAATTGGTTATGGCATCTTCAATTTGGTCATTTGAATTTTAGTGGTTTGAAGTTATTAGTGCAGATATGGTCACAGGTCTACCTCTAATTGATGCACCCACCAGTACCTGTGAAGGTAGTATTCTCAGAAAGTATCATCGAGACTCCTTCCCAGCAGGTAAATCAAGACGTGCCAAGCAACCACTAAAGTTGGTACATACATACTTATGTAGACCTATTGAAGTAGAATCAGTCGGGCATAAAAGGTATTTTCTACTTTTTACGGATGATTTCTCCAGAAAAATTTGGGTTTATTTTTTAAAAGAAAAATCTAAAGCTTTTACCAAGTTTAAAGAATTCAAGGCACTTGTTGAAAAACAAAGTGGTCTTTCCTTGAAGACTTTGAGATCAGATAGAGGAGGAGAATTCACATCAAATAAATTCAATAAATATTGCAAAAATGAAGGAATCTAGCGCCAACTGACAGCCAGCTATACACCTCAGCAAAATGGTATAGCGGAAAGTAAAAATAGAACAATATTTGAGATGGCTAGAAGCATGTTAAAAGCTAAACACTTGCCAAAGCCTTTCTGGACGGAGGCTGTTGCTTGTGCTGTTTACTTATTGAACAGGTGTCCAATGAAGAGTGTTCGTGGAATGATCCCAGAAGAAGCACGAAGTGGCCATAAACTAGATGTGTCTCACCTATGAGTATTTAGGTGTATTGTATACGCTCACATATCGGATGAAAGGAGGAAAAAAGTAGATGATAAAAGCAAAAATTGTATCTTTTATTGGCTATAGTGATGTGACAAAGGGTTATAAGTTATATAACCCAAACACAGCAGAGGTGATCATAAGTCAACATGTTCAGTTTGTTGAAGACGAAGCATGGCGATGGAATCAAAATAATGACACATCAACAAATGTCGTTATTAATAAAGTATCAATAATTGAGTCATTTTTAAGTAGCCAGTTACCAAGAAGTAGTCCAACATCACAAGTTGAGACTTCTACCACAACAGCAGATCCAAGGCCTTTAGTACGATTACAAGATTATGTGGTGACTAGAGATGATGATAATGATGAGATGACAGATAAATCTCTTGTAAATTTTTGTTTATTCATAGATTGTGATCCTGTTTCGTTTAAAGATGCTGCACTAGATGAAAAATAGATCCAAGCCATGAACGATGAGATTTGTTCAATTAAAAAGAATGAAACATAAGAGCTAACATTTTTGCCATCAGGAAAGAAGCCAATTGGAGTCAAATGAGTGTACAAGACAAAGTATAGACCCGATGAACAAGTCGATCGTTACAAGGTGAGATTGGAGGTCCAGGGCTACAAGCAAAAGCCAGGAATTGACTACTTTGAGGTATTTGTTCTAATATCAAAAATGGATACTATTCGAATGATCTTATCACTTGCAGCACAAAATAAATGGAAAATACATCAAATGGATGTAAAATTAGCATTTCTAAATAGTGTCTTACAAGAAGAAGTTTATGTTGAATAGCCACCCGGTTTCATAAAGAAAGGAAATGACGACAAAGTCTTTCGTCTCAATAAAGCTTTATATGGCTTAAAACAAGTACCTCGTGCTTAGTATTCTCGGATTGATACATACTTTTTGCAAAATGAATTTAAAAAATGTCCTCATAAACATACATTATATATCAAGTTATAATCCAATGGTGATCTATTAATATTATGCTTATATGTTAATGACTTGATATTCACAAAAAACAGTGAAGTAATGTTTGCTGAATTCAAGAAGGCCATGACTCAACAATTTGAGATGACTGATATAAAATTAATGTCTTATTTTTTAGGCATTGAAGTAAAGCAGACGGATAATGGCATATTTATTTCACAAAAGAAATATGTTACTGATATTCTACAAAAATTTCATATGAATATAACTACTCCAATCCAAACTCCTGTTGTAGAACGTGTGGAAATGAAGAAATAAGGTAGTGGAGAATTGGTGAATCTAACTTATTTTAAGAGTATAGTTGGCAGCCTACGTTATTTGACATTCACTAGATCTAGCATTGTTTATAGAGTCGGGTTGATTAGCCGTTTTATGAAGAAACCATACCAGTCACACTTACAAGCATCAAAAAGAATCCTGCGTTATCTCAATAGTACGAGAAGTCATGGAATTTTTTATAGTTATTCTGATGCTTTCAATTTGGTCGGATACACAGATAGTGATTGGACAGGTGATATTGAAACTCGTAAAAGCACATCGGGATATGTCTTTTACTTAGGAAATGGAGTCATTTCATAGTCTTCCAAAAAGCAATAAGTGGTAGCACTGTCAACAGCAGAAGTCGAATACATTGCAGCAACATCAGTAGCATGTCAAGCAGTTTAGCTACGCAATATATTAAAGGACTTAAAGCATGATCAGATAAGTCCAACAACAATTCACTGTGACAAAAAGTCAGTAATTGCACTGGCAAAAAATCCTGTATTTTATGGAAGAAGCAAACATATTGACATTCGATTTCACTACATCAGAGAGCTCATTAAAGATGGAGAAATTGAGCTTCAGTTTTGCAAGTCGGAAGAGCAGGTTGCAGATATTATGACAAAACCTTTGAAAGTTGATCTATTCGAAAAGTTTAGGACTATGCTTGGAATCACCAATTATGAATTAAATATTCAAATTTGAGGGAGGCATGTTGAAAAACAAACTTGAAACGAAAAAAAAAAAAACTTATATTTAGAAACAGTTTTTAAAATATAAAAAACGAATGATTTTAATTTATTTTTATATTTAGATATTGTTATTTTTAGTTTTTAGAATAATTATAAATAGGTAAAAGTTTGTAATGGAAATATGTGCAGAAAAGAGTTTAAAAAATATTCTTAAACACAATTTTTTCCTTCTCCTCCTATATTATTATTATTATTATTATTATTGTTATTATTCTTTTAAGTGTTTAAAATTTACAAATTCCAACTCCTACACCCAAAAATTTTGACGGTGGTGAAGATCCACCCAAAGATGCAACAAAAAAGTCTAAAGATGCCCCTGAAAGTGGAAAGAAATATGCATCTCACAAATGTGTAGTAAATGTGGTCAAGAATTTTGCTTGGCCTCAGTTTTCCTCCTTGGGAACTGAAAGTACCCCACTATCCAATCCACCATATCTAGCTAGCTTCTTCAACATTGCTGAGCTTCTTTAATCTGAAAACTTTAATTTGCCTGAGAAGGGTGCATCATCTATTGCTGGTGGTGGCCACCTAGAGGAGGATATTTCATTTTCTGATGCAAAAATACAACTGTAGATATCCTTTAGTTGATTGTTTTACATTTCATCTTTGATGTGAATATTTCAGTTTTTTTCCTTATTTCAAGATAATTTCACGGTGCTTTACAGAATAAGATTATGATGTTGGTATTTATTATTGTTTATTTTCAAGTTTTCTGTGAATATGTCACTTCTTTTCCTTGTTGTATATATCTTTTAATTGATTGTTTTTTTATTTCTTTGTTAGATCTCTATTATCCTTAAACATAATGATGTGAACATTTACATAATAAAAGGTATTCTTTGTACATCATATTTGCAAAAGAGTAGCCCATTTACATAATAAAAAGTATTCCTTGTACATAATATTTGCAAAAGAGTAGCTCATTTACATAACAAAAAGTATGCCTGATAAAAATTAAGGGTGCATTTAACTTTAAATGTTGCACCCTCTTACATAAACAAAATGCATAATGTCCAAAATAATGCAACCAACACCTTTCATCCAATCACTAATTCACTGAAATATGGTTGCAAAAGGATGCTCCACAGCAATTGCAGCATTCGAAAAAATAAATCCTTCTACTAACATGACATCTGGGAGCATGTCTAATGCAATTAATTGGTCATTTTTTGTGTGTGGCCTCTTGTAATTATTTCCACCAAGATATTTCAAAATCAAACCTATACAACTCTGTAATGATAGAAAAATTTTGTTCATTAATATAGGAGAAAAGATTTTATAGGAATAAATTACAGCAGCAATCAAACCATCAATAGACGAGGGTGCCACTTTGTACTTAAGGGCATCAATTGCCCTAAGAAAACCTAAGTCAAGTACATTCAAATCCGGACTATTTGGGAGTTGGCACATAAGCCTGATATCCATTCCTATATCTTTAACCACCTGATTGAATAACACATCATCAACATTAATGTGAGGCCTAGCATTTTCTTGTTGATTATAAATGGGTGAATTTCTACTTGTTTACGGCCATTTTTCTATAATTGCAGCGAACAACATTGTCAACATCATAGATCTCATAATATCTTTAGTCACAGAGGCCAAGGGTTTAGATACCATAGTTTTGACGTCCTTATTTTTGTATTTATTTTTTGTTGGTTTAGTAATAGATTATGGTCAAATTCTTATTTTACCATCAAATATGACAGTCTCATTCGCATCAAACCTAGGTCTAGCAACTGTAGTCAAAAACATAATTTTTGGTATGAATTTTTTATTTTGGCAAACTTTTAAAGGTAGTTTCTTATCAGATGCTAGGTAATACTTTTAAGTTTCTTTACACATGTTGAACAATTTCTCATCTATGTGAATAACATTGTACATTCCTAGACAAGAAGGATGTATAGATAACGTACCTTTAGCCAGCATTGAAAGGCAGAAATTCACTCTTTCAATTTTGTTTTCTACCTTAAGTAATGGCTTGATTGCACTTGAATACATCAAAATTTCACCTCTACGTATCCAATTGAAAATTTGTGTTAGCCCTACATTCAACTCAGCAGCAAGGCATTTAATTGTCTGCCTTTTAGATATATCAATGGCCTTTAACTCATCTTCATCTAAATGTACCCTTTTCCTTCCCCTCTTTTGGACAAAGGGTGGTGCAGAATGGAAGTCCTTTCCTTTAGCCAATATCTTAAAATATGTTTCCCTACTTATGGAGAATTTGGCTGCAATTTTTGCCATGAATTCTTTGGTCTGGACATCTTCTTTCATTTTTTGGTGAACAAATGCAAGCAATTCACTTCTACTTGTTAATGACAAGAGTTTAGATTTTTTCCTACCAACACATGGAGTTGCAGCATTTCAATCTTCGTGCAGATCCATTTTATATGATGCTTTGTTCTGTTTAAAACTTCATTTATAGGTGTACGCATTTTAAAATTATCAAACATTTTAAAAATTTTCATTTTTCAAAATTTTCATCAGTTTTCAATTTGGGGGAGGGGAGGGGAGGGGAGGGGGGGACAGGGGACTAATTTTGGGTGCTTTAGGCACCATCATTTCCCTCTATCTTCCAACAGATGCCTGCCTTCATTTTAGGTTGCAACCGAAAAAATTGGGTGCGTGAGGACTGATGAGGAGAGAAAGACCCAATCCCATCAACTCTGATTTATATTGTACTTTACATACTGACGTGGCTAGATATTGTCTCCACTATTTCATCTCCTCTCTCTTCAATATGGGGCCCAATTTCTATTGCTTTTTGGAGTTTTTAGGTCAGAATTTTATGTAGAAATATAGGGGTGAATAGCGCAAAATCTCATACAATAGAAAATAGATGTAGTATTATTTTCCATCCAATAAATCTCTCTTTCATTCCTCTCGATTTTTTTTTCCTCTTCAAAATAATCCCTAGAAAAGGAGAAAGATTCAAAGTCATGGCTTAAGCCATTATTTAATTTGTTTCCAGTTTTTGAAGATTTTGTTTGGTTGAGATTGTAATATTGCTATTCGTTTGGTTGCCATGAAAATTGGTTGAGTAAAGTTCAAGTTTAAACGATAGCATTTGGAGATTTTGGTTTGGTTCTGATTGAATAATAGTTCTTTTTTATTTTTTTATTTTTACAATTTTGAAGTGTTTTTGTTTTATTTGTTAAAAACCATCCATTTTCATTTTTGAGTTTTTCTCACAATACTTGAAGATATCTCTTTATGAAGCCTTTTTTCCTTTTATTCGGAAAATATTGTTATAAATCTTATCTTTTGCAAATAATCCAGTAAAAGAAAAGATGAATTTATATAAGAAAATGTTTAATTTTTAAATGTTACACTATGTTTAAATATTAGTTTCTGAACAAGGTATCATGGAAGAAACTTGGAATAGAGAAGAAGAAAGAAGAAGAAAAAGAAAGAGAAGAAACACGTTGATTGATGTGGGTATTTTTTTCCTTCCAATTTTCTGTTTTATTTAAGCTTTATTTTTAATTTGAATAATACAAAATAATATTTTAAAATTTAAAAATATGACACATGAGCCACAAAAGTTATATTATAAAAGACTGTATTAGAGACCTTTTATTAATTCTAAATGTGTATTTTAAAGTAATCTTCCATTTTGAATAATATAAAATAATATTTTAAAATTTAAAAATATGACACATGAGCCACAGAAGTTGAATTATAAAAGACTGTATTAGAGACCTTTTATTAATTCTAAATGTGTATTTTAAAACCGTCTTCTATATAGATCTAGACACTTTCTATTATTTGTGCCATGTCAGTTCTAATCTACATTAGGATTGAAGACTATAAACTAATAATTTCAATATGAATTATTTAAATTATAATAATTTCAGTATATTTTCAATATTCTAACAAAAACAAAACAAATGACGACTTTTGTAACAATTCAAGTGGTTTTTAAAATTAAGCACCAATTAAATTAGTCAAAATATTAAATTATCCCAAACTTTGAGTTTTTAATCTATTTCACCTTTTTTCCAACTTTAAACCAAAATCACTATTACCTTAATACTAATTAACCAATTTAAATTATTTTATGTCATATGTATTTAATTTAATTTAGTTATTATTTTCTTTAAAGTACATAATATATTTTTTATTAAATTACATATTATCTTTTCTGTCATCAATGTGTTATTACACAAGTTGGTGTGTCGTCAAATAAAGAATTTCACAATAGTCACTTTAGATGGGACTAGTTGTGATGGTTCAATATTCTACTATTTTCTAGATTAGTTATGATTTTGATGAAAAACACACAAATAAATTCTTAATTTTAATTTTAATTAAAATAACATTTAATTAGTAGAGGTAATTATCAGATTGGTACGTCAAGACAAAAAAAAAAAAAATCAACAGTCTTATTGTTGTTATAAATTGATCAGACCACCACTACTTGAATTGAATTGAGTTAAATTAAAAAAA